>BCLG01000455.1:121748-133213 GCA_001602295.1 Zoysia matrella
ATACTGCGCCGAAGAAGCGGCTAGCCGCGCGCTCGCCGGGTGCTCCGCAAGCCGCCCGGTTGGAGCGGTTAGCCGTGCTCTAGAAGCGGCTAGCCGCGCGGCTCGAGCGGTTAGCCGGCTCCACCGGTAAACCGTGCGAGTTGCCCAGTAAGCCGCTCGATTAGCGCGGAAAACCGTCTGATCTGGTGGGTTTTTGTGACAGAGAAGGTGAGATGGTTGTTTTTGTGTTTTTTGTTCAAATATTAGTCAATTTGTTAGCAAATTTAAAACATAATTGGTCATTTTCAAAAATTGTTGGTCGTACGATGTCAGATCAATCCGATTTGGTTTGGGAGCACGGGGACAACGTGTATCTCGGGTTCCGTTGCAAATATTGTAAGGCCGTGAAGAGAGGGGGTGGTGTCACATGATTCAAGCAACATTTGGCACATTGTGAAAGCAGCGTACTTAGGTGTCCTCATGTTCCTACGGACGTGCGGGACTATTATCGCCGGGAGCTTGATAGAACCGTCGAGCAGAAGAAGGACCGAGCTAAACAGACTCTCAGACAGCACCAGGTTGTAGGTTGGAGAAATGTCAATAAAGAGGACGATGAGAAGATGCAAGCTGCTATGAGGTTATCTAGAGAGGAGGAGGAATTCCGACAGCGTCAGTGTTCGTATGGTGATGAGTTCAAGAGTGGTGGTGCTGGTGCTGGTTCATCGCAAGGTGCTTCTGGTTCGTCACAAAGAGGTGGTGGGTCTGGATTGTTCGGTATGATGAGGAGGTCCACATCACAGAGGTCGGGTAATGAACAGATTCAAACTAGGATCGATACAGGTCCATAGATTGCGAAGAGCAAGTTAGCAAAGTCGGCCATTGGATGCGCATGGTCAAATTTTTTTCGTACAGAAGCCATCTCTGGTAGAAAAGCCGATAATCCATACTTTGTTAGTGCTATAAAGGAGATACAGAGATGGGGTATGGTACCTTTATTTTATTGTATTACATGTTTTGTTATATGTTATCATATTTATGTCGTGTGTCATAATATTTGCAGGTGAAGACATGTCTAGCCTAACTGGCAGGGAAATAGATGTCATGTATCTTGATGCTAACGAGTAAGACATTAAGAAAGAATTCGATAAATTTAACATGGAGTGGCCGATGTACGGTGTCACGATTATGTGTGACTCTTAGACTGGTCCTACAGGAATGAGCTTGATAAACTTTATGATCTACTATAATAGTGTCATATTTTTTAACAACTTATATGATGTTACTGGCACAGCTAATCTGCGGACTTCATATTTAAGGTACGAGACATATGTTTATTCTATAACACTATTTATTTTATTTGTAGCTATGATATTTAAACAATGAAACGGTCTTGTGCACTATTTGTTTTATTTGTACATATGGTATTTTGAACAATGAAACGTTTTTTTGCAGAAAATGAATAAGGTATGCATTGATGTAGGTGCAGATAATATTGTACAGTTTATTACAGGCAATGATTCAAATTATAAAAAGATGTGCAAGCTGCTAATAAACAAGTATCCTCATATTGTCTGACAACTATGTGTGGCACATACAATCAACCTGATGCTAAAGGGTATTGGTGAGTTTCCAGAGCATAGAGCTATGATACAGTCGACTCGCAACATTTCTCGTTGGTTGCATAATCATAATTAGTTGCACTATATGATGACTAATGCTATTGGTGGTAAGTTGATAAGATGGAATGCAACACGTTTTGGCATAAACTACATGTTTCTTGAGAGTATGCTTTGTCGGAGAGAAAAATTCATGGCATGAATGAGTTTTGAGATATTTTTAAATAGTAGATTTGCCAATACTGAGGATGAAATGCATGCTCACTCCTGCCTAGCAAGCATGTCATAGTGGGATTCAATGAAACATGTGGTAGATACAGTGCAACTTTTGTATGCGTTTCTTCGGTTTGCTGATTAAGACAAGAGCCCTACCTTGAGTGAAGTACTTCTCAGATATCATTTATGTAAAAATGAGTATAAAGCCCTTTATAAGAATGATGAGCGAGAGATGCAGAGGTACATGGACATTATAAATCGTAAGATGGTGGAAATTTGAAATGATACCTTAGTGAATGACACATCTCATCTCCAGCAGCTTGCATTACGGATAGTCTCACAGTGTGCATCATCCAGTAGTTGTGAGCGCAACTGGAGTATATTTGTATTGATCCACACGAAGGTGCGTAATAGATTATCTCATGAAAAATTGCATAAGCTGGTATATGTTAACTACAACCTTCGAATTCGTATACGTGATGTTTCATGGACATATAAGCCACTAGAAGCCGATCCATTTGATCGTCTCATGGAGTTGTCATTGTATGATTTTTCAAATCCTATTCGAGAATGGATGGAACATGGGAGATCCAATTCTGACCCTGTTCTCGATGAAGAGGACACCGAGACTGACAGTCCTGTTCCCAGCCGTCTTGTTACAGATGATGACGCTGGCAGACAGTTGTTGCGCTTGTCTCGTGCTGCAACAATATCTAAATGGGCGGATCAAAATGTAGATGATACTCACGTAGGCAAGAGAAAGGTTCAAAGTGCAAGACAGAAAAAAGGTAAAAAAATGATTAAGAAGCAAAGAGAAAGGTAAAAATGTAGACAGTGACGACTCCACAGATTCTGAAGACGCCAGACGAAGCCCACTCTAACAGGAATCAAATGATAGCAGCTCCCGGACTACATCTGAAGACCCACCAGACAGTATGGTTTCTGAGTCACAGGCATCGGTCACAACTCATCATTTCACAAGTAACAATTTTTTCGCATCATACGATCAATTTTAACTCATTTATCTTACACTTCACTTATTTTGCAGGTGAGACAGACTATACCCATGCTACACAGAATAAAGACTATAGTGCTCCATAGTTACCAAGGACGTCGATAGGGAGGAGGCATCATTATTACGATATGTACTATTCTGCGTCAGACAGTGATTTCTCGTACAACCAAGGTAATGAGTACTACAATTATCTGTACGGTGATCATAGCACACAATCTCCTACCACATGGGTCTACCAATGGCAAAATCCAGAGTTTTATAACATGTTATACTCGCAATGAGAAACAACTACTGCTTAAACGAGACAATCTTGGAGAATTCAAAGCGGAGTTGTTAGCTACTAGAGGAATTCAACTCCTCTCAAGTGAAGAGTGTGACAATGCATATTTTGATTGGAATACAATCAAAAGTAAAATGTGCTTCGAAAACTATGTATAGACTTTGAATTTGTTGTAAATGAACAACATATATGTATGGATTTATTGTGTTCCGAACTTTGGATTTGTTATGAATGAATAACTGTCTTTTATTTGTGGATGAAGTATGTTGTGAATGATTATATTAAAAGAAATTAGAATAGGTCATGCCCAATTTTTCAGCACTTTTTCATCTAATTTCTTATTTTTCACTAATTTATCGATTTTCAAATAAATCAAACGGTTTACCGCAAAAATCGTGTGGTTTTCAACAAAAACCGCTCGGTTTTCGCTGTCACCGGTTTCAGCAAAACCGAGCGGTTTACCGTTTTTGAACCGTCCAAACAGTCTCAAAATTTTAAAATTGAAATTTGAACGAAAAACCGAACGGTTTTACCGGTTTCACGGTTTTCGTCAAACCCCTCTCGACCGGTTTCCACGGTTCGAACAATAAGTTAAACCCTGGCCACCACACGAGCCAGTTGCCGCCTCGCCCGCATGACTTCGCTTGCATGTGTGACACAAAGCCGGTGACGTGCACCTCCACGTAAATGCTTGCGCCCCATCACCCCGGCCGTCGCCCCTCCTTTCCCCACTCTCATTTTTCTCTCGTAGCCACCATTGACGAGCAGAGCTCGAGCTCGCGCACCTCCCTCTGCAGAGCATCCCGAGCCACCAAATCTTGCGGGCTGAAGCTTCATTCCACTCTCTCTCAAATCCCCAAATTTTCCTAGAGATTCCCTCACCTGTTAACTTGAATTTTAGAGTTTCCCCGGCCAAGTTCTGTTGGCGATGCCGGCCATTCTCCTCTGAAATCCACAAGATTATGTGAGTTAGGCATCGATTCCTCGGGTCTGCAGGTGTTCAAGTGTATGAGGACTCCATCAAAACTTGTTATCCTTTGATTCAGTCGAGGTTTTGTCGCTAATCGCAATTTTTATCGCCGGCGTTCATGGAGATCGCGCCCCCTCACTGGTGACGACCCCCTTCCGGCCTCTTTTGACGACATCTGCACGTGTGCCGCTCCTCTTCTTGCCTCGGTGAATCAGTAGGAGCAAATGGCTTGGCGTTTTGCCGATCGAGCCTCCTGCAATACCTCGCCCAACGTCGCCCGCGACCACCTCCCGCCCGCAACAGCACCTTTCCTTTCATCTTACGAAACAGCCACACCCATGCCGCTCTTCTCCATAACTCTGAAGCTATAGGAGCAAACGGATTGGAGTTTCGTCAACCGAGCCGTCCACATGACCTCGCCGAACATCGACTTCGGCCGCCACTCACCGCCGGCGCTATTCCGGTGAGGGTCCGAGCTCTCAAACCTGGGCAATGAGTTCTCCTTTGCATCTTCGTTGCGTTGGTGGTCTCAGGTTTCCGATTGGCCTTCGGGAGACGGATTCCGGCGAGCTGCCGCCGTCGTCCGGCCGCCGCGCCATTGCCGGCCTTCTCTGGAGCTCACCCGGATCTGTTGTGACTAGAGTCCGATCTGGTATGGCAACCCCGTGGTCACTGTTGTGGCCTCCCCAACGGATGGATATTTTCCCATTAATTTTTGAATTATTTAACTACTTAAAAATAGTTTCAACTAGATTTTCTGAAGCTAAAAACTTTTCGTTTTATGTGTTAAAATGATTTAAATAATTCAAATCACATAAGAGTTCATTAATGCATTATCATTATTCCTTTGCATGATAAAATCTTAAAAAATTTACTTTCCTGTTTATTTAATTAAATCTTTTGGTTCTGTAAAGTTTCATATCTATCTTCATCAAAAATAATTTTATAAAGGTTATATTTTGTTTAAACAGTATTTAATTCATTATAAATTCATTTGATTTTAATAAATCCTAGCAAGTATACTCTTCTATTTATTTAGTTACAATTTATGCTTTATAAAAATTTCATATTTAGTTTCATCAAAACTAATTTTATTTAATGTTTTATTACGTTTAAATGGTATTTAAATCATTAAAAATCTATTTAATTTAAATAAATCTTGAAACTTTCTCAAAAAATTATTTATAAACTCTTTGATTTTATGAGCAACTTATAGTTGGTTTTGTATTTTCAAAAATCATATTAAAAAAGTTTTGTAACCAAATTTACTAGTCATCTTTTAAAAATAAAAAGCTATCATCGCATGTCCTTATTTTGGCACTTATGCATATCGTTTTATGTTAGGAGCCGATGGAACCGTAAGGTTGGTTATGAAATCATATGAAATGATGAATTAGAGACCGGGCAGGAAAGTAGGTTGTAACACGGCATGTTTTCATTGCGAACGCATGACCAATGTGCGATAACCCTGTTTGTGTCGGTTAAGAACCGTACCGTTGTCGGCTCTATTGAACAAGTTTGAATAGTACTAATTACATACTGAGGAAACAGGGCTCAGAAAAACGATGCAACTTGAATGCAGCATTCTGTGGACATGATGCCACCCCTTAGTTTTAGAGGCGCTTAGAAGAGAGATAGCAAAAAGGGTAGTACTTCACGAATCGTTTTCGGACTTAGATTGTGTGTAGGCCCTTTTGACCAAGATGGTAGCAGCGGACTGACAATGAGGTAGTCTTGTGAAAGTTTGCCACCTGCGGTTTTTTGAAAGCGCATACGTGTCATGTAATCAGGTTTCTTCAGCTGGATGTAAATCGATTATAATCGCTGCCCTCATTGTAACGAGTACCACTTGTTTTTTTTAGTCATATCGTAGTAAGAAGTGGATTAAGAAATAAATGAGAATGTTATATGATTTTTTGGTTATATTATATAAATTGTTTGGAAATCATGATTGTGGCAGTTAATAGTGTAAATTAAATTTACGTTCTTTTAAACTTAATTTGCTTCTAAAACTAGAAAGTAAGGATCCACTTTGTTAGCACGGGTTTTTATGCAAATAACTATTCCATATGAGTCAGCCTTATCATATTTCTTTTAGTCGGCTGTAGTTGGCCATGTTGATAGGAAAGATTTGCTAAGCATTTGAATGCTTAGGGCTTGGATCTTTATTATTTTTGTTGTAGATGTGTTTCTCTCTCCCTCTACAATTCCAATGGAAGACCTGCTCGCCATATTGTGTTGTTAGTGTATGCTGATAGAAGGTGCATCGTATGAGTTCGATACATTCTTTACTTAGACTTCAAGATTCTCTTATAGTTTATTTCAGGTTGTTGCTTTCGCACTTTTAAAATTTTAGTTTTTATAAATTTAATCAATAGTTTGTCAAATATTTTATCGTGCTTGAGTTGTACTGTTGGTTCTCACTTTCCAAGCGACACTCGATAAGATCCTGAGGTCAATGGATCGTCTCTTTTGCGGGGCTAGTTTTCGCGAAAACTGATCAAACCTATCCGGCTCAATTTGGGCGGTTCATCGGTTTTTGGTTTAATAAATTTTTTTTTGAAAATAAAAAAAATAAAAATGCGAAAACTGGTTAAACCGAGCGGTTTATCAACAAAACCGGTGAAAACTGCTCGAACCGAATTGATTTCAAATTCGAAATCGGTAAACCGAAAAAACGGTTGGTTTTCTCTCAAAATTTTGATTTTCAAAATTTGTCCCGTTTTCGCAATTTACTGTAGCTGGTTTTTTTCTAGTTTTCGTAAAAATCGGCCAAACCGCTGCTGGCCGATTTTCGAAACCACAATGGTTTCCAAAACCTTGCCCAAGGGTCGGGTAGGTAAGGCGGTTGTTCGACCTCGAGGTTTGGCAGATGAAGCAACGCTCGACCAGGGTCGTCGGATGACTCTTGGCTGGTAGAGTTGCTTCACGGTCCACTATTCATTGGACCGTTTTTCATGGCTGATTTTGTTAATTAGATCAAAATCGTGAATACTCAAGGTATATAATCTCATCCTGCAATTATTTGCTGACGATGAGAACATTTTTCATATGTGTATAATATATATGTGATATAATATAACTTTGTCCAGAAAAAAAAAACTTAGGTCTACTTGAAATGTTGTAATTTTATAGGAATCACGTCTGGATTTTATATGAATCAATTCAATTCAATAGAAAATGTAGGATTTGTGGGCTTAGTGCTTTTGTTTGACACAACTCCAAGTCCGAGCTCTATGTAAGAGTAGGAGTTTATAAGATAAAAAGTAATGTTTTAGATTTAATTTTAGTCTAAAATATAAATCCAATCATTTAACAAAAACCATTAATTTACTCACAATTTTAGCTCTAAGAATTTATGGGGCAAGATGCGATCAGCTCTAAAACCTACATGGATTTTCTGAAGACGTAGCTATGCCAAACACCGTCTTAATTGAATAAAAAATGAAAATCTCTTACGCGGACGGTCCTTTTACGGGCCTTCGTCCAAGCAAAGGAGGGGCCCATTGCAAAAGTCCATCTCCAGCTGCGAAATTCGTTGTCGCAGGAACCGTACGAGAGCGAGTCTGGGACCTCCCGGTTCTGTGGAGAGAAAAAAAAAACTAGGCCCAGTATTTTGCTAACAGCGATGAATACATCATTCATGGCCGGCTAAGTCTAAGATGAGCAAAGTTACCTAGGCCTCATTTGCTTCCTGGGCCAAGTAATCAACGGAAGACGATTCCACAGAATAAGAAGGAGAAGGTAATCGACGGAAGAAGCAAGCGGCGGCCCATTCGCCCGCCGGTCTCTGTCCAAGTTCCTCCGTTCCTTCCGAGCCTCTGGGCTCGCGGTCGCCGCCCGCCGGGCCGCGGAGAGCGTCACATCAGCCGAACCCCTTTGGAGGCGGCGGGCGACTGCAGCCAGGTCGGCGTTGAGGGGTCCCCCGGTCCGTTGCGGTACCGTTGCGTTCCGAAGGGAGAAAAGGCCTCCGACACCACGCCATCCTCCTTTTCCTTTGCGCGTTCTTCTCACCGCGTCGCGCCCGCGCGAGATGAGAATCGCTGGTGGAAACCGAGTGGCATTGCCGTGGTGTTCGTCGACGACTCGACGTTACTCGTAAGTTTTGGGATGAGAACCACACAAGATTTTTGAATTATTTTTCACTTTTTATCTGTTGAGGACTTGAGGTAGAAGATTCAGATTTCTTTTTTCCTTTGGATAAAATATAATTCAATGCCCCATCAACTGTGATCAATTTATGTCGATCAACACAGTTCAGTGAGACTGCCTTCTTGCTTTGCACAGCTGCTGGTCAGCTTGAGCCTTGCTATGCGCTTGGGCCCGGCCAGTCCCGACATTCATAAGCTTTCTCTCGCTGGTTCAACTCTTGGGCTTTTCTTTAAGCCTGCCAGTAGTGTCGGCAGAAAAGGTAAGGCTGTTAACTGAACAGCGTGCGAAACCAGACTCCTGCCAGTCCACCAGCGAATCTGGATACACAGTCCTCCTATGTTGCACAATACAAACTACTATACGAGCCCCGCTGTTTTGCTTCCCGTTCTTTCTTGTACTAGCAAGTTTTTGACAAACCTTACTGACAATGGCAATGCCTGGAGCAGAGTAGTAACATATTTGCAGTGCCAGAATTCCTTGAATGCCATTTTACCATTTGACCTCTAACTACTCCTACATTATCAGTTTCTCTTTATCACTGTCACCTTTTCATTTCACTTTAGAGTACTAGTACGATATGATGGGCGTCCCTACTCTCTACATGGAGTACTCCTCTTTTCCTCGGCTGATTAGCTTCTCGAGGAAAAGCTGCTTGGCCGTCCATTTCCATGTCGCGTGGAGCAGTTGGGGATCCGAAATTCCAGTGGGTAAGGAGTGGCGTGTAGTACTTCATTATTTTTTAACTTTTTGATCACTCGTTTTATTTAAAAAAAATTGTAAAATTATAATTTATTTTATTGTTAATTGTTTTATCATTAAAAATACTATAAGTATACTTTATTTATTTTTATATTTGAAAAAAAAAATAAGACGAGTGAAAATGATTTTTTTATGGGTCGAAGTTAGTAACCAGGAAGCTGTTCAACAATGCCGCTGAGGCGCTGATCCGAAACACTGCGCACTGCAGGGCATGTGTTGGTGCTACACAACCTTGAGAGTTGAGGAGGCCCATCGTAAGCTTTGCCTTTACTGATCAACGATGCACACCGACCCCAGACTGGCTTTGGCTCGTCCAGACTCGTGTCAGTTTGCTAGTGCACGGTAGTACGTTTTGCAATAGTTGCACCTCGTAAAAGCTGGTCTTCTGGTCTCGTTGGTTTATTAGGGAGTAACCTGCATGTGAAGCTCATTTTGATGTCTGAAACACAGTAGTGGCCTGAAAACAAGGTTTGCGGACGTTGATTCAGCAGCGCCAGACCGCAGGAGATCAGTGGAAGAAAGGTGTGATCAGATCTTGAAAGCAACTACGAAGAGCAGTATCATCGACAGGTTATTAGTAGTGTTTTGTTAATTAAGCAAGAGATGCACGGGTTTGTGAGTTTACGACCAAATTAAGGCCTCCTTTTGGAACGCATGAATTTCTCAAAAATCACGTAATAATTTCACAATAATTAGTTTAATTTTATAGAAAAAAAATAAGAAACGAGAAATTTTCTTTAATTCCAAAGGAGAGCTAAGACAGGTTGGTTCTGCCGCCGGAACAGTGATGTACACATTGTGAAGTCGTTTCCTTTTCATGTGTCGCCGGATCAGATCCCCTTTCGGTCGGTAAAGGGCTTCGTCGAAACCGTACTCCCGCGATCGGCACTGTGGCCGCCATGCACCACTCGCTGTGCTCCTCCGTGTTTCGCTAGAGATCCAATCGGTGCCTGGCGTGGCTAGTTCCTCCGGGAGGCGTCGTTTTCGTTCGTTCGAAAGAGATATTCCCCGGCTCCGGCCGGCGCCCTGCAGGCTGCAGCAGCGCTACTACCAGCTTGGCGTGGCTAGTTCCTCCGGGAGGCGTCGTTTGCGCTTGAAAGAGAGGTTTCACGGCTCCGATTGGACACACACACACACACTGTGCGTGGCCACCACAGGACTGTTCCCCGATGCTCAAGTTCGTTGTCCAGATCGTGCTCCCGATCGATTCGCCGGAACGTAGTAGTGTACTCCATGTAAGAAAGATCCGTCGTGTCGGTCAGCAGCAGCAGCAGATGCCGCCGGCCGAGCTGCCTCTCGCTCTCGCACCTGAACAAATGCCACTCCTGTAGCACATTCCGGCTGTGTTCTTCCACCCATGCAGGTCACCTTGCACTTTGCTCACCAGCTGGTGGTGCACTCCCCCTACTAGTACACACCTGATCTGGGGATCTCTTGCTCCTCTCGATCGCTTTATTCAGTTGTAACCCCTGCTGATTGTTGCGCCCCGTCTTTTGCACAGCGTATATGGATGGATCCGATCCGCTTTGGACGGCCGGACGGCGAGCTAGCAGGGGCATGCAGCTGCAGGCATCTCCCTCTCCAATCCTGTCGATCGCTACAGCAACAGCGAGCCGTGGGTCGTGGTGTGGCCACACCGGCTAAAGCTTCGCCACCTGATGATGAGCGGTTGGGTCCATGCATCGTCCAGGAGCTGAGAGAGAAAGAGAGATGGAGCAGCGAGCACAGTGACACTGTTGCGTAGGAGTAGGTCGACAAACAAAGCGGGTATGGGACTGATGGGAATGTTAGAAATTGATCTCCACTCGTTTTGGCCCAACGGTTTTAATGGGCCTTGACTTAATCGCGCCCTGATCGGGGGCGCCCAGCCCATTATGGCTGGTGAGCCCCTGTCGCTAGCGTCACAATAAATAGAGGTGGGGGGCCGGTCGAAACTCATGACTTAAGTTCATCCGTACCGCCGCACCCCACCGACATCCCTAAACCCGATCTGTGAGGGAGCGCTGTGCCGACGGGAAGCACCACCGCCACGACGACCGCCGCCACCGAGAGATCGACGACGTCGCCGTGACTCCAACGGCACTGCCCTCTTCACCGACCGACGCTGCCCAACAGCAGAGGACCGCATCAACAAAGGGCAGATGACCGGATCATCTTCCTCGACTCCGGCGACCGGATCCGAAGGTATTGACCACCTCCGAACCACAGATCTATTACCGACACAGATACTCTCGGATCTACACTCCTAGACCCAGAGAAAAGATTACGACATTGGCATCAGAGCCAGATCTAGGAGTGGATTCTGACGAGTATGGAAAAACTCGCCGGAACCTTACCCGTGAGCAAAGATCAGAAAGAAAAATTGTAGCCACGAGCTACATTGCGGCGGACGCCTAGGGCTCCGCGAAAGAACCGCAAAAAAAAAAGAAAAAGAAAAGAAAAATAGAAGCCGCAAAAGACCCCGTAAAAGATCTGAGA
>BCLG01000455.1:145972-166676 GCA_001602295.1 Zoysia matrella
ACTTTAAAACTTTAAAAAACAACATTTACAATGTAAATGAGGGGGGGGGGGGTAAAAGAAAGAACGAAACCATTTTGCCTCGCCAGAAAAATAAGTTTTTATTGGAATAGAGCAAGTATGATGTTTCATGCTCACTTAGTTTCAATAGAAATTTATTTCTAGATTTTGTTGACTACAACGTTGACCAATGAATTTGATAAATTTAATTAATTTTTATAATACAAATTATGTATATTATAAAAGTATTTTTTTTATGAATCTAAAAATACAAATACTAAGTTTTAAAATTAATCAAACCCATAAAAATCTTTGTTCAAAGCGTGAGTCAACAAAAATTAAAAATAAGTGAACAGAGATAGTACTACTCTGTGTAAAAATTTTATATAATTTTTTGTCAGAGTTTTTCACGTTCTAAATTAGACCTAATTATAGGAGTAATGTGTATAGTGAGTAGCTGGAGTAGGAGTACTCCTATTTTTTTTACGTATACGTACTGTACCATACCATAAACAAACGAGGGCAGGGTCCTTCCTCTCGCGGTGGTGCTGGTGACTGGTGTGGGGGGTAGGCAGTAAACCCTGCCCAAAGACCAGCCCACCAGAGGGAGGGAGGGCAGCAGTACAACATAGCTACCCTTCCATAAATTCCTAGCCTGCCCTCCCCACTTCTTCTCCCTTGGTTCCGTCTCCATCCATCAGCTCCTCCCTCCCCGCCTACCAGCAGCAGCCAGTCGTGTCAAAGCCTTCGAGTTTGAGCCCCCAACCAAACCAATCCCTCTCTCTCTCTGTCTCGGATTTTCCTCCTATCTCTACTCTACCACTGCTCTCGCTGCTCGTCGAAATCTACCAGAAAATTCCAAGTATTTCTCGTCACCAAGAAAGGAGTGCGGAATTATAAGCTGCCTCGGTATTTTTGGGGGCAAATTGTTCGTCGTAGTAGTTGTGTGCACATCAACACCAGCCAAGCGAAACAAAAGCCAGCGCATTGTTATCGCTCCCAAATCTTCTTCCTTCCTTTCTAAACCCCTCATCAAAACCTCAACGGAGTACCCCCACCCCGTCCAATCCCGCGCCTCCATGGACGGGCCGCCGTCCAATGCGCCGCGCCGATCGCCGTCCGCGCGCCGCGCGTCGCCCGCGTTAGTCTAGTCCCCGGTGCTCGTCGTCAGGAATTCCGCACCGCCGCCAGCGACAGATTGGGTTGGCGGGTTGGTGAGCGGAAAGGCGGCCGCTGTCGTCCGCCGCGATCGGTTCGGTTGGTTCCCTCCCAACAGTACTGCGCGGCGCGGCGATCGGCATGTCGACGGCGGCGGCCAAGGAGGAGGAGCCGTCACCGGGCACGGCGGCGGCGGGGCCAATGGGCGGCGAGGAGGCGGCGGCGCGGGTGGCGCAGAAGCGCTACGACGGCCTCCTCACCGTGCGGGCCAAGGCGGTCAAGGGCAAGGGCGCCTGGTACTGGGCGCACCTCGAGCCCGTCCTCATCCCGCCCGCCGACACCGGGATGCCGCCGAAGGCCGTCAAGCTCCGCTGCGCGCTCTGCTCCGCCATGTTCTCCGCGTCCAACCCCTCGCGGACGGCGTCGGAGCACCTCAAGCGCGGCACCTGCCCCAACTTCTCCGCGCCGCCGCCGGGCGCCGGCGGGGCCGCGTCCGGCTCCCAGCAGCCGTCGCCGGGCACCGGGCACATGCTGCCGTCCAACTCCGCGGCGTCGTCGCCTGTACCCATCTCGTCCATTGCGCCCTCCTCGCCTCGCCACCAGCACCACCACCACCATTCCAACCCGCAGCACCACCACCCTCGGCAGCAACAACACCATCGTCACGCCGGTAGCCGCAAGCGGCACTCGATGCCGACGGTGTACAGGGCCGCGGAGCCAATATCCCACCATCACCACCTCGTCGTCGTCGAGCCGTCGTCGGTCTACCCCCCGACGCTGCCCGCGCTGCCGGCGCCGTCGCAGCAGCATCAGCAGTCGGCGCTCGTGCTCTCCGGCGGCAAGGAGGACCTTGGCGCGCTTGCCATGCTTGAGGACAGCGTGAAGCGGCTAAAGTCACCCAAGGCGTCGCCGGGGGCGATGATGCCGAAGCCGCAGGCAGACGCGGCGCTTGCCCTGCTCGCCGACTGGTTCCTCGAGTCGTCCCGCGGCGTCTCGCTCTCCGCCACCAGTCATCCCAAGCTCCGGGTCTTCTTGCGCCAGGTTGGGCTGCCGGACCTGCCGCGCGCCGAACTAGCAGGTCCCCGTCTCGACGCGCGCTACGCTGAGGCCCGCGCCGACGCCGCCGCGCGCGTGCGTGACGCGCTCTTCTTCCAGCTCGCCGCCGACGGCTGGCGGGAACAGGTGGTAACTCTCTCTGTCAACCTTCCCAATGGCACGTCCGTGTTCCACCGGGCTGTGCCGATGCCGGCCTCGGCTCCGTCGGACTACGCGGGGGAGCTGTTGCTCGACGCATTAGCGGCTGTGTCTGCTTCAGGCTCCTCCAACGAAATCCACCGATGCGCGGGCATCGTCGCCGACCGCTTCAAGTCGAAGGCCCTGAGTGATCTCGAGAGCAAGCACTATTGGATGGTGAACCTGTCATGCCAAATCCATGGCTTCACCCGTTTGGTGCGGGACTTTGCGCGGGACCTCCCGATCTTCCGCTCTGCCGTGGCCAAGTCTGCCAAGGTCGCTGCCTACTTCAATTCCAAACAAGCGGCGCGGTCCCTGCTGCACAAGTACCAAATCGAGGAGCTCGGGCACGCTTCGCTCCTTCGCGTCGCACATGTACCGTCTAACGGCAATGGCAGCAACTTCCTAGCAGCCTTTGAGATGCTGGAAGACATTGTGGCCTCAGCACACTCTCTCCGGCTCGCCGTGACGGCGGAGTCCTACAAGCTGTTGTGCGTGGATGACATGGTCGCAAGGGAGATAGGGGAGATTGTGCAGAACGTGGATTTCTGGACAGAGGTCGAGGCTGTGCATTTGCTGGTGAAGCTGATCATGGACATGGTGAAGGAGATGGAGGCTGACCGGCCTCTTGTTGGGCAATGCCTGCCACTTTGGGAGGACTTGCGTAGCAAGGTTAGAGATTGGTGTCATAGATATAAGATCGATGATTGCAGCGTACTCAATGTGGTTGAGAAAAGGTTCTGGAAAAATTACCACCCAGCCTGGTCTGCAGCGTTCATCCTGGATCCTCTATACCTTGTCAAGGATGCCAGCGGCCGTTACCTTCCTCCATTCAAGTACTTGACGCCGGATCAGGAGAAGGACGTGGACAGGCTCATCACCCGAATGGTGTCGCCAGAGGTGGCGCACCTCGCTCTGATGGAGCTGATGAAATGGCGGTCGGATGGGTTGGACCCATTGTATGCGCAAGCTGTGCAGATGAGGCAGCCCGATCCATCCACGGGGAAGATGAAGGTCGCGAACAAGCAGAGCAGCAGACTTGTTTGGGAGACGTACCTGAGTGAGCTCAAGTCCCTGGGCAAGGTAGCCGTGCGTCTCATCTTCCTCCATGCGACCTCCCGGGGATTCAAGTGCGCACCTTCAATGGTGCGCTGGCTCTCGGCTCCCGGGAGCCTGGGAGGAAGCGGCATTGATCGAGCGCACCGGTTGGTGTTCGTCGCTGCGAATTCGAAGCTAGAGAGGAGGGACTTCTCAAGCGATGAAGACAAGGACGCGGAATTTCTCGCTCAAGGAGATGACGATGAAGAGCGTGGCAGTGTGGAACCGTCCTCAGTGTAACACATCCTCGTTTAATTGTTTCTTCTTCCTTTTTCCTATTACTACTAGCATTTTGTAGAATTTGATCCCTAGGTATTGCTAGATTTTTTCCCCCACCCTACTCTTTTTTTTTCCCCCCCATTTGGTTTCTAGAATTCCCTCCTTCCTTGTGCCCATGCTGTTAATTGTTGCTTCCTTGCTCTAGATTTTGGTGGGGTGGGAAGTGGGGGCACGAGATGGAGATATTATGCATCCTCCTTTGATCGTCGAGTTTGGTTAGCGAATGACTGTCTCTTGCCACATATGGATTCTCTGGGGCCATTGGACTTGCAGAGGTTAATTGAAGTGTTTGCTGTAAGCATTTTCACGATCACTGAAAGCACGACGAGTGTGTAACAGTTTCAACTCTTTTTTGCAAAAAATGGTGAAACATCTGTGCAGCTGAGTGCAACCTTCTCTGCTTCTTGTCGTACATTTTTTTGTGCATTGTTCATAGTTCATCACTGTGCTGCTCATGCTCAGTAGAAAAAAGTACACCATGCAAGAGTTAAAAACACATATCGGTGATCCCTTTCTGCTTTGTTTCCTGCATATTGTAGATCAACTTCTTAGTGGCGGAGAAACTACTGCAAACGCTTGCATAGTGAAAAGCGTCTTCTTGTGGGACTAGTAAAAGAAGTTCCATTGCTACGTTCCGGTTCGTTCAAACAAATGAAAAAAGAACGTGGCTTTTCCCTCTGAAGACGACGTGCATCATTGGAGCTTGGCTGCTTCTGGGAACCACTCCATTCCACGGCGCTCCTAGCTTGTACTACGAGCTCGCCTTTCAACTGTTCATTGGGCAGCAAGGCAAGTCAGTACTACGCCATCGTCGTCTTTCTTCTCTGTTGGTAGGTCCGACCGGTCCGCCGCCCATAGCTCTTCACTTTCAGCTCTAGCATACGACCTGCATCTCCCTTCAATTGTTGTTCACGACCTTGTGCCTTACCATTTGATGCGGAAAAACCGGCCAGCGGCGGTTTAACCGTTTGCGCAAAAACCGATAAAATTGGTCAAAAACAAATTGGGTCAAAATTTGATTTTTAAAATTTTGAACGGCTGGCGGTTTTGAAACCAGTAAGACGGTCGGTTTTACCGGTTACCGGTTAATCGGCCGGTTTCAGGGAAAACCGTCAGGGAAAAACTGATTGTTTGTTACGATAAACCGTTCGGTTTTGACGAAAAACCGACTGACAAAATAAAAAAACCCGTAAAATGTTGTAAAATAAGGAAAAAAATAAAAAAAGTCCAGAAAAATTTGACATGACTTTCCTAAATTCTTGCAATAAATTTAGATAATATATATTTCATCGATGGATAATAAAATACACAATTAAACAATATATCCATACCAATAAAATTCATACACAACAATTCATCAATTCACAAAGTCTATATATAAAGCTCGTACATAAAGTTTATACACAAAGTTCACACTTTACATTGAGATTGTATTCCAATCAAAATAAGCTCTGTCGCACTCATCACTTGACATAATTTGAATTCCACCAATGGAGAGCAATTTCGCTTTGAATTCATTCCATGTTTGACCTGTCCAAACGAAAATTGTCTCCCATTATGAGTGCAACATGTGATAAAATTTTAAATTCTGTCATTGGTATACCCATGTGGTCGTTGGTTGTGTGCTATGATCACACATAGGATAATTGTATTACTAAAACTTTGGTTGTAGAATGTATTATTATTTATCTTTGAATAGTAAACACTATATTGATGGTACCTATCCTACATTGTGGTCCTCTGTGACTGTAGAACGTCATGATCTTGATCCTGTGTAGCATGGGTAAAATCTGTCTCATCTGTAAAAAAATGTAAGAGAAAAGATTTAAAATTGATCAAATAATATGAAGATATGGTTACCTGTGAAATGATAAATAGTTGCTGGTGGCTGATGACTGATCATATGATGCGAAAATATGGTCAAGTAGTCGCAGATTCTATCACAGCTTTATGTTTTTGAAACTCACCGATGGACTTTAGCATTAAGTTGGTTTATATGTGTCACACTCGGTTGCCAGACAATATGATTGTACTTGTTTCTAAGGTGGTTGCATGTTTTTTTTTAGTTGGAACAATTATCAGTAATAACATAGACAATATGCTCTGAACCAATATCAATGCACACTTTGTTGATTTTCTGCACAAAAAACATGACATCGATCAATATGACAGTAGTGCAAATAAATTGAATGATGACATGCAAGTAACTTATAGACATACTTTGAATATGAACTCTGCTGACTGGCTATTCTCAATAAAATTACATGACTTATATAAAAACATGACACCGTTACAATAGATCATAAAATTTATCAAGCTCATCTATATTGACCCAGTCTAAGAGTCACACATGATACTAACACTATGGGTCGGTCAGTCTATCTTGAATTTTTTAAATTGCTTTTTAATATCTTTCTCGTTTTGATCAAGGTATGTGCCATCTATTTTCCTACCAGTTAGGCTCACCACGCCTTCACCTGTAAACATAATAAAATATGACATAAATATGTGAAAACATACGGTAAACATAATAAAACAAATAAAAGTAGCATATCTTATCTCTGTGTCTCTTTAATAGCGCTAGTGAACTACAGATTATCCGCCTTCCTACCAGAATGACTTCTGCGTGAAAGAATTTGAATTATGCCTTTCTAATTGCTGACTTTGCTAGCTTGCTCTTTGCTGTTCATAGACTAGTATCTATCCTGGTTTGAATCCGTTCCCCGCCACTTTTCTATGACATTGATCTTCTCATTATACCAAACAATTTCCCACCACCTTGAGAGAAACCACCACAACCTTGAGAGAAAGCACCTGCACTCGACAAACCACCAACACATTACTCGAACTAACTACTATAAATACGCTGTCGCTGCCGAAATTCTTCTTCCTCTCTAGATAGCCTCATGGCAGCCTGCAGCTTCTCATCATCCTTCACATTTACATTGCTCTCACCTGCAACCTGCTGCTGTCTCAGGATCTGTCTAGCTCGATCCTTCCTCCGCTCGACGGTCCTATCAAACTCTCGACGAAAATAGTCTCGCACCTCAGGAGGAACGTGAGCATAACTCACCACATTGCTGCCATGATGTGCCAAATGTTGCTTGAATTTTATTGCACTACCCTCTCTTTTCACACTTTGCAATATTTGTAACAGAACTCAAGGTACACGTTGTCCCCGTGTTCTCAAACCGAATCTAATTGATCCGTCATACTACATTGAAGAAAACAATGAAAATAAGCAAATATTTTGTACAACTATGAAACAAATGAGCCAACATTTGAGGAAAATCAACTATACCCTAACCTCACCTCCTCTGCCTCGGCTAACCCAGTAGATCGGTCGGGTAACCAACCTAATCGAGCGGCTAACCGCGCTAGCCGGCCGATAAGCCGGTCCCTCGGCTTCACCCGCACGCTCATGTGTTGGCGCTCGGCTAGCCGCTAAAACCGAGCGGCTTTTCACGGTTATCACGTGGCTTGGCGCTACCCGTGGTGGACCGCGCAACTGAGCGGCTAGCTGGCGATTTCGCCCGGCTAACCGACCTTCGACGACGGCTTCTGCTGGCGCGGTGGTGGATGGCGAGTAGATCGGCGAACGACTAGCGGCAGAGAGCGGAGGGACAAGTGGAGAAGGAATATGTAGCTCTGTTGCTCACGGAAGAGGATGGACCTCCTTTTCTTTTTCTTCATTTAATCTTCTTTGATTTTTTTTTTCAAACTTAAATCTTTGATTTTTTACAAACAGATTCCACCAGAATTCATAATTTTTCATCTAGTTTTTTTATATATTTTTTATTTTAAAATCCGTCAAATTTTCAAAATTTAAAAAATTTTAAATTTAAAAACCGGTCTACCGGCCGAACCGATCCGGTTTGACCGGTTTTGTATCTTTTGCACGAAGCTTATTCCTCGCAAGCATTTATTTTTATTTTCACGAGAGCAGGCTGAGCAACAGGGAACGGGGTGGTACGTACGTCGACCTCCTCCTCATGATGCTGCGTGAGGTGCGGGGAGGAGGCCGACCGGCGATGATCACCGCCATGCGTCCGCCCGCTCTTCCGTCCATGATTGCGCCGGGCAGGACGCGCTGCGAGAAAAGCCGGAGACGGAGGACGGCGCGGACATGCATGGCATGGCATTGGTGGTGATACTAGCAGGCTTTTCCTTCTCCCCCATCCGGCCATCCCTTTGCCGCCCATCACCGTCACGATGACCTTTGTTCGATACTCATTCCTTCGTTCACGTCTTTCTTCTTTGGTGATATAAACACAAACACGGCGGCGGGATCATTTTCTTCGCTATGTAATACTAATGTGAGTACAATCACTGAAGCAGATTAGTACAACGGTTTCCATTCGTAAAAAAGGAAAAAACGAAGCTTTGGAAGGCGGGTGAGACCAAACGGGCGAGGACAGGCTCCATTAGGGAGGCCCGACGAGGCTGGGAGAAAAAGCTGCGTCGTCCAGGCTGTTCCGCTGCTCTACCACGTCGGTAAAACACATGGGGGCTGGGCCGTATCATTTGGCTCTGAATCAATCACACTCTCTCTCTCTCTCCCCCACCTCTGCACCAGCTCGCCTGCAGTGCGAGCACATGTTTTACCTGACCGATCATTACCGTCTCAACCCTTTGATTACTGGAGGTAACGCGTCACTAAAGGCTCTGCTGCGGTGGCCTCCCCGTCCCGTCCTTGCTGCCACTCGCTGTTTTTTTTTACCCCTTTTCTCCTTTCTCCAACGTCAGTCAGTCAGTGCACCGCTTGGCTTTGCCGGACGAAGCTCCTGCAGGACAGCGAGCGAGCGAGGAGTCGTTGGTTGCTGGGAAAGCATGGCCCGGGTACGACGACGGACAGTGCAACCAAGGAATAGTAGGTGTATAGGAGTAGTATAGGGGCTTTTGCAAGTTGGTGCACTGTATTTTGTACACATGCATGGAGTATCTCTCTCCGGCGTAGCAGTTGGGTCGTGGTGCTTAAGCCAGCACCTCCTTTTTTGTCCCAGTTCCGTCGTTCTCTTGTTCTCTTGGTCAATGCGCTAATGAGTGGGCATTGGACTCGGGCTGAGAGACCGACCCGTTCATTTCGCTCTCGGCCGGTTGGGTGACTTGGGTCCTCTCATCTGTGCTGGTGCGAGTGTAGACAAGCAGACTGTGCAATCCCTGTCGTCCCGGGGAAAAGAGACCCGCACATGTCCAGGGGCTTTGAGAGAGGTAAAGATCGATCCAAGCGCGTTTGGATGGAGCTGTTTGTTCGTTGAGGACGTTGGCCAGAGTAAAAAAAGGCTTCATGTGGTTCCATTACCCTACGTACGCCTAATAAATCGTGATCAGACCCAAACAGGATGGTTAAGCATCTGGGATCGATCGATGTGGATCGACGGGATAACAACAACAACAACAACATAGTTTGGTTTGTTTGTAAAGGAGCTGCGCGCTGCCTTTTGGTTGTTGCCGTGAAAGGGGGGAACACCTGAGGGGGTGCGTGCGTGCATCTCGCTGTCGTCCTTTCTCCCTTTTCTCTCCGCGACCAGGACCCAGGACTCGTCTCGCTGCGAAACACGGCGTGGTGAGGAGGTCCCATGGCCATGGGAGCGCGGTGCAGAAAGCGAAGCAGCGCGTGGGTGGATGTCACCTCAGTCAGGGGCTCAGGGCCCGTCGTCGGACGGACCGACCGACCGATTTCTCCTCCTCCGATGTTCGGTCCGTCTCCGTGACTGCGATCGACGTCTACAAGACTTTACCTCGAAGCTAGTGCGCTCCCCTGCGTCGTCCCTGCGCTGCACGACGCCACCACCACGGGATGCCACTGCATGCCTAACGCCGCCGGTGGTGGCGTCGTCGACGTGGTAGGCATATGGATGCGTGGTCTGTACGTCGGAGGTGGAGCCGAGGGCTTTTACGGGCGAGATGCCGCGGACACGCGCTAGAGCACAACCGAGGAGTACGCCAGCGCGCGCGGTGTCCTTGTTTAACTGGTACTCGTACACGTAGACCGCTTTTTAATTAATTAATTGGTACTAGCACTAGAACCACTACTGGTCGAGAGTAGCAGCAGTGTATAGAAGAATTGGAACCTGTTTGAAAATTGTCGGAGCGCATCCATCTCGTTTAGAGTTTAGTAGTAGAGTAGGACGGACAGCTGAGGGATGCCCGCGCGTGATCTGCTCTGTAATCAAAGATTTCCTGGATTTGAGCGCCGGATGAAGGACCGCATTATATCAAATCTGTGGCGCGTCTGATCAGGCAGCTGCTGGGTCAGTAAATTACTCTTAACTAGTGCTGGGTCAGTAAATTAACTAGTAATGAGGAGTGCTAAACCGCAGCCAGTAGATTGATTAACTACGAGTACTGGTGCTGATGGTGGTTGATTGTTTACAGTATAAACTGAGGTGGTGGTGGTGGTAGCTGGAAAGCGTCCACGTCCTTTTCTGCAACAAGGAAGGTCGTCAGAGCCTTGAGCAGTAATTTACTCCTATACTCTATTATTCCCAATTTTCTGCAACAAGGACGGTTGTCCAAAGCCTGATCAATTACACTGAGTGAGTGTGTGAGTGAGTGGAGTGAGAGAAGCTCATCGGCTGGAGTAGCTGGACAGGAGCAGCTGCAAACCTGCAAAGCTTTCTTTCTTTGAGAAGCGAGATTGACCGCGTTCCATCATTGCCGCGGGCTGCAACTACTCCTAGTTTAATCCGGGCGGAAAAGGGCGCATTCCAAAACGGGGGCATCTGATCTGACTGAGCCCCATCATTTGCCTAGGAGTGAGTAATCTTTTCAGCTTGGGGTGTTGTGGTGAGCGCGTGACATTCAAACCCTAATCAAAGGGGAGGGAGCGGATTTGACCCAGAGAGGCGGCGGCAGAAGCCGAGAAAAAACAAGCGCTAGCCTCCCAGACCTCGCATTAATTTAATCTAACCGCATCCTCCGTGGCGCGACCCGCGGCTGGGAAGGGATGGATGTCCCTGGCCTGACCTTGTGTTTCGCTTCGTTTCGTTGCGTTTACCACGTAGGAGTAAGTAATTTTTTCGAAGTTTTACAGAAAGCGGTGGTGGTGCGGCGGCGGATCGAGCTCTCGGCAGATCAGATCCGAGCCGTGCCGTCGCCGGCTCGAGGCTCCGCGCTCGTACCATTATCGTTCTGTTCCCATGCTCGATTAGTCTCCTTTGTTCCCGGGACATCCCGGTCGCCAGTAGCAGCACTACTTAATCGTGAAAGATACCGGTTCATCGTCTCCGTTTCCATGATACACGCGCAGCAAGCCCACTCGTCCGGCAAAAAAGAGGAGACTTTTCAGACGCGCACGGACGTTCGTGTCAGGCGAAGGACTGTCATCTTCAGACAGTCGGACGCACGCACGCACCAGTTCTTTCCCTGTTCCGGAGAAGGACGCGCGCGGCGGCCGTAGCGCTTGGGAGGCTCGGACAGTCGGACGAGACCCGAGTGCGTCACCGACCAGACTCACCGCAAAACACTTGTGATTTTCAAACAAATATTGAACCAGGGACGGATGGCGCTGCGCCTTTGGACTTGGGTGCCCCGTTTGGCCTTTCAGCTGTGGGGCCAGTCAGTCAAACGGTCAACAAGGCCACGTAGTAACATAAACTTACTCCTGCCACCACCAATGATGCGTGCCCCAACTGGCAACTGCGTGCAGTGGAATCTCTGTATTTCCTCGTCCGAACATGCCTGACTGATGAGGCGACGCCATCCTCTGCTACGGCTGATCATGGTTTTGGTCCTTCCCCCCGGGTACTGGAGGCCGACGGAGACGGGCTGTTTGCTTGGACCATAGAAGGAGCGAACCCGCGGGCCCGCGCTCTTTGACCTTGGCCCGTGGGCCACCAACACTTTCTGGTCCACACATTTATTTCGCGCGCAGGGAGCAGGGTCAGCCTCGGTGTACGCGAGCCAAGCCTGTGCGTAGTTGCACACTTTGGCCGTATGCACATGGCGTTTTGTCTCTTCGTGTCGTGTCGCCTTGGACGCAAACCATTCAGTAAGGTTATCAGGACGGCGTTTTTTATGCTCTCTCCGGTTTACTGTGTGTAAACCCTGCCACAGAGAGGTCCTCGAGGTCGCTAGCTTCTCTCTCTGCAAAAAAGTTATGGTGGCAGCAAATAACGAAGAATCAAGTTTACTGTGTGAAGACCTGCAGAAACAAAACTTCTACACATGCATACAGTACACGCTCGGCATGGTGGTGGCGCGGGGTTCGCCTGACGGTCGTTGACGTGTGGGGCGAGGACGCACTTCCTCGGGACCCACGCGGCAGCGACCTCCTGTCCTCTGACCCTCGTCAGGCCATCCGCTTCCATGGTGGTGTGGTCGCCGCGACTGGCGCCTGCGCGCAGAGCTTTTACGATGCCGAAGTACTAGGCTCGTAGCGCTTGTCGCGGCGCGCCGGTGGAGGAAGGGGACGGACGATGCGGACCGCGGGATCGGCCTCGGCCTTTTGGCCCCTACCCTGCGGGGTGCTTCCCTGGGACGGGCACGGCCAGGCGGTCCGTCCGTCCGTGCCCGCTTGCCTTGGTTACCTCGTGCTCCGGTGCTGCATCCCCTCCCCTGCAGTTCGCGGCCCCAGGGGCGAGGGCGGACGCCAGTCGCCAGTGCCACCCAGGCGCCATGGTCCGGAGAAAGTTCAACACACCCCGGTCGCAGGCGGAACGAAACAACGTATTCAAAACAGCGTGCGTGCGTGCGGCTGCGGATCGACGGTGGTGTTGTGGTGTACCGGACACTTTGCCTGCTAGTACCTGCCTGGCAAGTTGGCACCGAAAGGAGGCCTGCAACTCTTTACCATTGCCACGCACATGTGCAACAGGATCCTTTTTTTTTCACCTCTACAATGAGATTAAAATTAATTCATCTGATTTTTTTAAATTGTAGAACTTTGCATTTGGAATGAGCTTTTATGGGTAGGAATGCAATTAAGCATCCCTCACGAATTCACATCTAATTTAAATTTTACACGTAACTCGCAAATACTCACAAAATTTTATCTAAATTTAACTTTTACGAGCACCTACTTTTATCCCTATTTCATAAGAGAGTTGTCTCATTCTCATATGTTCAATGGCAGAGAGAGTGCATTGGTCGAAAATTACATGCTGGGCAATTTTGAATGCTGAGATGTCGCATGGTCACTGAACAAAATCCTCAAAACGTGCCTTCTCAATTTTTTTTTTTTTGAAACACATTATGAACATAAACATTCAAAAACAGGCACGAGAGGGAGGGGCCTTGCTGCTGCTGAGACGTCGCCTTGCATTGAAAGAATAAGTAGTCGTAATTACAACATCCGTACCAAATTTTGAATTTGAACCCGGATAGGTTGGTTCCACCACAAAGAACCTAACCAACCGAGCTACCGATTACAAATAGACATTATTAACAATTCATCGCGTGCCTTCTCACAACTAATTACAATAAATATTATTGTTGATGATGATGATGCTACTACTGTTGCTGCTGCTGGAAATCAGTTGTGCAATCCATTGTTTTTATTTCACATGATGACATGATACGCATACTAGAAATAGGGGGTATTTATTCTCATATATTATTTTCTAAATTAATTAGTAAATCTCCTTGCAGAATAATGTGAGTGGATATTTGAGTTATTGTATAATCTTTTTTTAAGAAATGTATTCCAAACCTTTTTTTTAAAAGATATGTTCTACTGTCGTCAACTTCAACTATCTTTTTGTCGAATATGCAATACATTTAAGTGCAATGGGGTGGTTTCCTAAAGAATTATTAGGAACGTCTGCTTTCAATTTGTGGAGGCCATGGCCCATATCACCAATCTCCAAATATAATTTCATACCAAATCATTTGGGCGGAACCGATAACTATAAGAAAGTTCTTGTAGTCCTATCAACAAAGGCATGCTCCATTCAGGGGAAAAAAACTAATTCAAAGGCTCAAGATCATGCACTGCATATATATATATATATATATATATATATATATATATATATATATATATATATATATTCTCCGATGCATCACCGAACAAAAATGGGCCCAGCATCATTAATCAAGGCACGCCAAAGTGTTGATATGGTAACGCGAAACTTATTCTATAAGCTTGATGTATCTATCGAAGTGCGTTTAGGTACCACGATATCTAGCACCACCCTAAATGCGGAAAGGGTGGTCGGCTCGGTGCTCTTAATTTATGGAGAATCTTTTACACTATACTATAGCATAAATTAAAAAAAATAAACTATAAATCAAATAGTTGAGAAATTTAGTCGGAGAAACTATGAAAACTAACTTTACGCGGTCGCGTGAGCCAGAGCCGTAAACGGGCCTTTAGAATAAATCAAATAGTTGAGAAATTTAGTTGATGTGTGAGAACATGCCATCTTTTTACGAAATTGATTACGCTTATTATGCATGCAGCACACCTACATATGCTCCCCAACCGAACCTAACTGAGAGTAGCTATTTTGACCGTTCCGATAGTACCTGCAGCCAGACCAGCGTCATCTCCGACGAAAGCCATGCACCAACCAATCATAGCGCGACCATGAACGTGACCCCAACGTGAACCATCTCCACTACCGCCGCGCCCCGCGCCGCGGCCATGTCGGTAGAAAAGAAGAAAAAAGGAACGCCGAGAAGTACTTACACCGACACCAAAATTAGAATCGAACAAAAAAAATCCTCATTTGGTGAGCAGTCAAATCGACAGGTGGTGACGCGACAGGATTATATTCACCGCCGCCGCAGCAGAAAGGAGACGGAAAAGGCTCCTGCTAGGAGTCGACTAGGAGTAGCTAGCCGCTGCCACCTACTGCACGCTGCACAAATATTCTCCGAGAGAATCTAGCGCTGGATATGGCGATCGATCGCCCCATATGTTTCCACCACAGGTGCGTTCGTCGCATGGCCTTGATTTGTTGTTAATTTGGCTGATGGTGCATGTCGTGTCACTCGCTATTATATACTAGTAGTATCGTCTCTTTCCTGGGACAAATTAAGCAACCTCAGCGTCAACATCGCTGGGCAGCTGGGCCAGTGCAGCCGCCGTCGCCGTCGCCGGCCTTGGAATAGCAAGGATACATGAGGATTGTGACCCCGTTTTATATGCAGTTGCAGTGATTTGGGCATCAGAGGCTGCTTGCCTTGCTAATCAGTGTCATGGCTTCGCAAGGGACCCCTCACCGGGCAGAAGATGATTTCCGAGTTGGGGCCTGCAGAATAAGATCGACCTTTGGCGCCCCTTTTCTGAACGAATCCAGGATCATGTAAAGGAGATCAAAGAAACCGTAACAGCGATGTGTTGGGTGGCGGATGAGATCCTGATTTGACGTCGAACCAGATGTGCCGACACGCGAATGCAATATCTAAACGATGCAACACGACATGGGTCGGCCGCCGGCAAGATTATTAACACATTTTTTGTTTGAGGCCATAATTTTTTTTTGTCAAAGTAAATATGTTTCAATATTTGGCCACGCTCGTGCACCAAAAGGTGTCCGCACTTTCTGGTTTGAAAAATTCTGGGGCCTCGAATTCCAAAGAAATAATGGATAACTGAGTTAGCATTACCAGGTTATTAGCTATCCCTGTTTTTAACACAGCTTCTTCATTAAAAGATGGAATAATGCGGAACAAGATTCTCCAACAACTTCTCTCTGACAATTCCGAGTAATTAAAAAAGTGTTGCTAATTTTTTACCAACATAAAAGTTCCTTCAGTTAGAGCCTTGTTCTCTGGACCCAACGAATTGAGATTTTGATTTCTGTACAACGACAGCAAAAAAGATTAAATTCTTAAGGATGCACGCGTTGCCAAGTCTCATTTTCCCACAAAAGTACAAACCGACGTATCTAGGAAAAAAGAATTACTAAGATATAAGAACAAGGAGTATGAGATGCACTCTTGGCTAAACAATGTGTCCTTAAAACTACTACTAAGGCCTTATTTGAAATGCGAAAATTTTTTCTGTAAAATTAAATTGATTCTTATAGATTCTTACGTTTCAAAAGAGGCACAACTGGTATTTTTGAAGGAAGGAAATGCTAACAAACCTCTAGGGCTATTGCCCCTAAATGAGCTTTTTAATACACTGTCCACACCAAATAATCCATTGCCTTTTTACACAAATTTTTTCAGAAAAATCAGCCACATATCAGTATAGAAAATTAATAATATTACAATTGTTTGCACATGTGAGCAAAAATGATTTCTCTCCAAAAGGTAATTATTTGGTTAGTTGCTAGGGATGCAAGTGAGCATGCCCACAAGCTCACATCCAATTTAAATTTTACAGGTAATCTGTATATACCCATAAAATAAAATTTGAACTAAATTTGACCCTCCCAGGTACCCACTTGCATCCCTATTAGTTGCTACTGTAGGAAAAAAAGCTCTGGTTGCCAAAGAATGTAGCCTTTAGAATACAACCAGCCTTAAGATACAGAACTTGTGATCTCATTCATTGGCCAGAGGAGACCAACCAACCATTGGCCCAATCTAAAAAAAAAAATTGTTTTGGTTCATCGTTACAGAAGTGACCGCTATTATGTACATCATTCAGTTACAGGTAATTGATGCTGAGAATACACTTCCTACAGAATGCAAATGATGCCACCCACCATATCTGAGCCAACCTTAAAATTACAGAATAAAAAAGATAGCTACAATAAAGAAAATTGATGCGGATCAACACCAATCCAAGCCGTGGGAAGCGGTTATATCTGAAGATCATCCAGTGTCAGCTCTTCAGCTGACATCAACTTCAGTTTCTGCAAAATAAAAAAGGAAAAAAAAAAGAAGGTAATCCTAATCAATTCAGCAGGCCCCTTGCACATGGTAGGGGACTAACAACACAAACTACTTACAGTGATGAATTGGGGAGGATCATCAAGGCTAGATGAACCAAGGATGATCTCCCGTTTCAGCTTGGATGCAAGAGTGTGTGCAGCACGTAACTGGAAAAAGATATATTACGGGTTACAGCATGTCAGATGACAAACACAGAAGGTGTGGGATTCTCATCATATTACTAAAGCAGAAAACTGTAGCATGCAGCAAGGCACTGAACATACCTCAGATCGAGTAGCCCCGCCAATGACAAAAACAAATATCCGTTGACCAAGCTTTTTGAAGTCACTAGATGCATGCTTCAACACAGAATCACTGCAAATGATTGTAAGGTCAGTCGAGAATATTAAAAGTTACATAATAATAATAATTCAATCAATCATGTCATCCATTCCATAATTTCAACTGAATTGCCACCTTTTCCAAGTAGACATGTGCTAATTATACCGTGTATAAACTTCATTGTACGAAACATGAATATAAAATCTATAGCGAGACTCAGCTATATATAAGTAAAAGAAATGCCCTGTCTGTGCACATGTACTAGCAACACAGTCCATGAATAAAACAAAGGCATCAGCCTACCAACAGTTACAAAAATACAATTTTCTCCATGACAAGGATGATCTGCTTATATGTTAAGAATATCCATGATTAACCTTGAATATCCATCATCGGAACCACGTGGCCTGGCCCATGTTCCACCTGTTCTTCTAGATCTCATTGAGTGCGCAGGACTTGTCCGGACTGAGGTACTAATTTGTGGTCCATGGGCACTAGGACTAGGATCATTCATACAGTTATATTCATCTTTTGGCAACTCACCTTTGCTGAGCTTCTCAATTAGTTCCTGAAGGACAGATAAGTAAGAACCTCATTCCATATACCAGTAAAAATTAAATAGGATTATATATACACTTTTAAATACACTATATGGTAGCATCTACATAATATTAAGGAAGAAAATTGTGATTTTGCGATCTGAATTGGAATTTCAAACAGATTAGGTACTTTCCACTCATGCACATACAAAATTCAGGCAGAGTATATCCATCATGAAGCTATTACTAAATACTAATTTACTATGCATATTAATTACTCTATGTTGAAAGGTATGGAACCTGCACGAGCGGGAGCTACTTGGACGGGATGCCCTTTTTTATATGATGTTGAAAGGTACACAGCAGAAATAAAAAAAGGTTGAAGGGAATGAAAATGGTTAAAGAGACTGGAATTACTTTGTCAAGATGTGGAAAGCTTGGACAAAAGGTATCAAATATGAGTTTATGCAAACATGAATCAATCCAATACTAAGGGCCTCACTGTTTCAGCTTCTCAGTTGGCTTTTCTAGCTGAAAAGCTGAAAACTGAGAAGCTGAAACAAACAAAGTTCTGAATAGCTCACTTTTGAAACGTTGAAAAGCTAGCTTTTGCAGAAATGAACTAAAAGCTGAAAAGCTCACTGAGGGCTGCTTTTTCAGCTTTTGGTGTGCAGAAAAGTTAAATATATATTACAAAAACCAACATCTAAATTTCACCATCCAGCTTTTCCACTAGCTACTAGCCAGCTTTTCCAAAAGCTACCAGCCAGCTTTTCAAATAGCTACCAGCTCAGCCAAGACAAGAGAGTAAATCATAATGTTAGCGAGCCAATCTGAGAAATGAGAGTAACTAATGTTTCTAGTGCACAGTGTAAGAGTATTAAGTTTATATGTAAGAAAAGGACAGCCCAATGTATGTAGTCCCTCCGTCCCAATTTACTTGTCATCTATCTGGGTATGGACGCGGGAATTAAGGAGAGGTGAAAAAAGGTGGGTGCCCAGAAACAATGAGAGAAAGAGATAGATATGGGGAAGAGAGAAAGGTGTTTCGGGAAGTGAAAATGACATATAATGTGGAAAAAATTGAGAAGGCTAGGATGACAAGTAAATTGGGACGGAGGGTGTAGCTCCAACTTGGACAGGGTCCAGGGAAGGGTCTGGGTCTTTTTATACAGCCTTTTCCCTGCACTTTTTCGAAAGGCTGTTTTCAGGACTCGAACCTGTGATCTCATGGTCAACAAGGCAACAGTTTTACCGCTACGGCAGGGCTCCCCTTCTATTAAGTCCACATGTAACATGAAGATATATGAATTGCAAATGAAATCCATAACAGCAATCAGAGTCCAGAACTATCAAGTTTTATATGATTTGCTAAAGTTATCAAATAAACAGAGTAATGCTTAAAGACATAATAATACAGCTGCAAATGTAGACATGTAACTATACCTCGAGAACAGGATAAAATCGAGAGAGTGCCCATGTTGATTCTTCCCCTGTTCGCTCTTTTCTATGTGCCTGTTTTTTCTGTTATCAACAGGAAGAAAAGGAAAAAAAATCTTAGACCCAGATTACTTATCAATACAAACTAAGGGATCCTAGAACATTTACCTTATAAACGTCAAATTTCAGTGTAAAACCTCCTCCTGAGGGCTTTTTTGTGTCAGGCCCACATAAGCAACGCATATTATTTACAGCAATCATGTCATCAGCAGATAATCCTGCCAACTGTCAAATAAAAATTCTTAAGACAACATAACACCAAGTAAAGGAATTGGTGTGAAGTTAGGAATTTCATATTAAAATATTTTGAAGTAAAGCAAAGACCTTTGCTATGGCCAGTTAACACTGCAGCAGTTATAATTCGGCAGTGCAATCATTTGCGCAGGGTAAAATAGTTGCATATCAATATATAGCAATACATAACGCATTGCAGGTCCTTATAATATTACATTGGAAAAATGTCATTTTCTAACCCTGGATTCGGTCATGGGTTCTAAAATCAGTCTGCGTATAAAAACCGAGCAAAATGCACCATAAACTTGGAATACCAAGCACTTTACCACAGACCCAACTGCGCTACATCTTTGGCTAGTGCGGATGGCATGCTGGTGCTACTTGCCCTGTAAGCTCCCTCTCACCTCCATACCCACCTCCCTCTTTCATCCCTTCATTTCCTCTCCACCAATATACACTTCTCTGGGAGAAAACCTAGATTACACAGATCAGAATAGCAACCAATCTAAGCAAGCTAGGCATTCCAAAGCAAAGCAGGAGAAGGAATCAGCTTAGGGGTGTAAAATAGAGACCATGAGGTTACCCTCTAAACCTATATAGTTCAAGAAAATGAACTATGTTTTCAATATCCCCTTCACTTTTGAAAACCTAGTTAATTTTTTTAAGCTAAAGACGTTTGAAGAGTAACATTAGGTGCACCTATCACACCTAAATCAGCTCAAAACCTTAAGTAGGATGAATTTCCACTCCTACGAGAAGGAAGACAGCTGCATTTTCAGTATTTTCATGTTTGATAAGATTTCAATTAAAGTGTGTTCAGGGTGCAAATGGCTATGGAGATAAAACAATGCTAGAAGGAATGAACATTGTTGTTTCATCTCACCCTCACCATTACCAAAAGTGTGGCTCTAAGCTCTGATTTGATGAGAGATCAAGAGAAAAAGAGATCACACATATTATAGTAAAAAGAAGTGTCATATGGTTGGACAAAATATATGACCAAAGATTTACCTGCATCAATTTTGCACCTTTGTCACTTTCGAACTTCTCTGGATTTAGTGCTGCATAAATCATCAGCAAGCGCAACTTATTTTCACGACTTACACCCTGCATCAAGTTAACAAAATCTAAGTAGTTAAAAAAAAAAAGTGATCAAGTTACAGAACTCAAATGTAAAATTACCAACTGTGTTCTCAAAAAATTGATTAATTCTTTTGTTCCAGCATCACCAAACACAAGATCTTGCTCTAACTGTCCAACATCTCGAAGATACTGTTCCCTTATTATATTATTGAGCTTTCCAGCAATCTGTACAAGATTCATAGAAATACAAAATAAAACCATCATGTACACGCTTATGTAAAGAACCAAAAAATAAACATATGCAGAACAATGACCATTTAAGAATATGACAGAAACCATACAACTTTCCATTTAAGAAAATGACAAATATAGAACACACCAAGCCAAAACAGAGAATGAAATTTTCAGTTCTTCAGAACTTCCTAATAAAATGTTGTCATCTAAAAATCTATTTAAAGTGGACTGCA
>BCLG01000455.1:175210-190594 GCA_001602295.1 Zoysia matrella
GCCCCGCTGCTACGGTTTTTTTTTTTCCGTTTGGTATGGATTTTCTACGAAATCTCCGCTAAGTAGTTTTACAAGAGTGCTTCTATATTGTCTAATTTGTACTTAAGAGCCAAAAGCTCTAAAAATAATGCTTCTCATAAATTCTCTTCTTACTTATACATTAAAACCACAATAAAAACTGTTTTGCCAAACAATTTAAAAAATACTTTATGTAAAAAATATATTTTTTAGAGAAATTATTTTTCTAAAGAAGATGTTTTCTAAAACATCTATACCAAATAAGACTTTTATCTGACGTGGTGTCTAGTAACGAGAAATGAGAAATAAATTAAAAGATATGATGTAATGGACACTCTAGATTTTCCTTTAAAAATTTCTCTATCCCAATCTCGAGCTCATTTCTAATGAGCCAAATGCCACGAGTGTGTGCTCGGATGAGCCAGCTGCTGCAGCAGCAGCAAAAAATACAATCGAATGCTCCTGAGTTGTCCCGCTGCTATAGTTTTTTTTTCGAAATTACCCTACTGCTAAGTTGAACAGTTCCTATATCATGAGTATAGCTGAGTATTTGGATCACAATGAAGTCCGATCATTTTAGCCTGCCACAGATAAAACTCGATGCGATAGAGTACGGATCCCTAATGGCATGTTATAAAACTTCTCTTTCCTCGCCTCCATCCGCGTAGCACTAGCCATCCCATCCGCACATGTGACACGTCGTCTCCTTCCGTCTTTGTTCCAGCTCGTTCTCTCCTCCTCTGTGCCATTTTCTGACTCGCTCCTATCTATTCACCGCATCAAAACCCATTGTCGCTACTCCTTGCTTCGCAACTTCGACAGAACCACATCTCATGTCTCCGCAATGCCTTCTTGGGACCCGCGACATCGCTGCCTGCACCATGTTCCCAGGATCCGTGTCCCTCCCTGCTTCTTGTCCCATGGCTGTAGACCAATGGAGCCAGCATGCCAGCAGGCCTAACATGGCTATCCGACATAGTTTCAACCTACGGGTCGTGTTTCAGGCTGCTTCCGCAGTGTGACATGCCTCAGCACCGTACGCACGACCCATAGGGCCTCAAAAGGTTGCGCCTTTAGAATCAAGCTCCACCCTTTAATTATTTTACGTCATCTTAAATCTAACTTTTATAGGCTCATTTTCTTACTAGAATTCTCTTGGCGCTCATAGATGGGATCAAGCTCTAGTCGCTCATCTCGTCTTCTTTTTTCGTCCAGCCAATACACTCCCCACGTCCACCATACCCCCTCTGCTCCCCGCATAGAGCTCCCTCCTCGACGCTGCCTTCACCGATCTCTTCCATGCACATTTCTAAAAATCCTACCTACGTCAAGTTCGCCCAAGTCATCGTGAACCCGATCCATCATCTTCGAGGCACTTGCAAGGTGTCATCGTAATCACGTCGATCGTTGACCACGACATCAAGCTGGGGATGCATTTAGGTCCGGTCATGAGATTTTGGTGGCCTGATGAAAAACTATAAATTGAGACTCTCTCTGTATAAAAATTTATAAAAAATTGTATCATCTATAAAAAATTATCAATTAATTTTTATATATTATCTTAAAGTAATCAATTTTATCCACTAATTTATTCTCTATTTATTACAAATAGATATTACTAAAAATTAAATATAAAAAATCACAACGTCGAAGAGCCCAAAGAGGAAGCCCCTCAGGGCCGGGCCTCATTGGCCAGCTCTCCTCATAAACCATCCACAATGGCAATAGTGCTCCACCAGTCTCATCAACCTCTTGAGGCATCGATGCTAATTTTCTTCCTGCGTCCACACTCATTGTATTGGTGCCATATCTCTTGGTTTTTGTGCTATTTACATCATGCAAACAAAAGAAACAGGTAAGTACCAGGTGAATGTAGAGGTATCGGTCTCAACATTTTCAGATTAAGCATCACTAGCTGCAGTGGTAAAACCTGGTGTTTGGATGGATATATTATTTGAAGCACTGATCTCAAGTGCCACACTGTGTGTGGTCAGCCCTCGGCCTTCAACCCACCATCCTTCTGCACCGATGTCACATTGGCCAACTGTAGTCTAGCCGAGGCCTCAAAGCGTGCGTCAAAATACTTTTTGTCTAAGTGTGGGTCAACACTTCTTGTTTTCGCTTATGGGAGAAGTGTTTATAAGAGACTCTAATTATTTCCAGCATGAAGATTTTGTTAATTCTTACTTTTTGATTTTCATAGTTTAAATCTGTGAAGTCCCTTACCAGAAAAATTGATTCTATAAGCAAAGCATGTTTGCTTATTTTCATTGATAATCCACTTATAAGCGGTAACAAGCAGGATCTCTGTTGTTTGATTTAGATTAATTGAAAGCCAAGTGTTTAAATTCTTAAAGGTCTCGGGGATGGTACATTAGGGTGCATTTGGTACGGTTTTAGACTCATCAAGAAACAAAAATGTTTCCATTTCTCTCAAAAAATGATTCGTATACTGAATTAGAATCACTTTCTAAAATCGTTTGACTTATTCGTTGATACATTTTAGATTAAGTTAAAATAAGAAGGAAGTGAATCAAAATCATTTGAAATATCATTTTATCTATTTTCTCACTTCTAGTGCAAAATGAAGAAATATTTCAAGCGATTCTAATTCGTATCACTTGTGAAAATACTATTTAGTTGAGATTCAAGTGATTCACATCAAAATTTGAAATATTTTGTGGTTACAAAACAAATGAATAAGTGGGGGAGCCTACCTGCTCAGAGGGGCTTTTGGATAGTTAAACTCAATTGATAGGGATTATGATTATTCAAAGTAGTTTACTTTGTATTATTTATGAAAATCACTTATCTAACTTCTCCAAATAATCAATTTTTTATGTAAAAACTGTTTGAAAAAAAGCTTATCTAAGTATAAATTAGAGGTGGTGAAAAGTGAGAAATGGTAAAAAACTATCATTTATATTTTACGGTGTCGTTATAAAATATAAAAATGATTTTAGGCGATCATGAACATAATCACTTATGAATATTAAGTGTTTGTTAAAGATTATAACAGAATATATAACAATCAATTGCAAAAGCAACTTTATAATCTCTACCAAATAGATCTTACATATGAGAGGTAAAAAAAGAAAAATGAATTACTTATATTAAATCTCTAACCCTTTATTTATTTTCTAATCCTAATTTCACCCATCCCCGTGGGTTTGGCCCAGATGCCAAACGATCTCGGCCCGTATCCCTTTTACAGTCCAAGCCTGACCTTAATTCGTTTATATATAAAAAAAATAAAAATACACCCTAGCACACTAATCCCAAATTCCCAACTTCGATCCAGGAAAAAACCTTCGTCTTCGGCGGTTTCCACCGTCTTCTCCGTGCTGGGCGCGCTTCCCCGCTCCGCCGTCGCCATCTGCCGTAGCTTGTTTAGTCGGTACGACATCGGGGTTTCGTACACCCAGCCGTCAAGGGTTACCCTTCGCCCTCCGGCAGCGGAGGGGAAGTGAGTAGCACCGGGAGGATGGCGAGCGTATACATCCCGGTGCAGGGAACGGAGGAGGAGGTGCGGGTAGCGCTGGATCAGCTCCCCCACGACGCCTCCGACATCCTCGACATCCTCAAGGCCGAGCAGGCCCCGCTCCACCTCTGGCTTATCATCGCCGTAAGTACCTTTCCGGTTTTCCCATCAATATGGTGCTTGCGGTCCGGTTAAATCCTCAATGTTCCTTGCGATTTTTAAAGTCCTGGGCCTTCTTCCCGATGTTTGTGTACTACAATGCGACATGATCCGAGCTTGCCCTCGGCACTTGCGTTCGGATTTCTAGGGCTACAATCTAAAGCATCTATCTTCCACCACGGCTTTGGAAGGATTCGTCGGGTTTTGATAGCTTAGTTTGGATTGTTCAAGTATTTATATTTGTTATTAGTCAAATCAGCTTTGGTCTGGTTGTACTAGGTAAACAATCTCACTGAATACATAGAGGGGCATTGCAATTGATTTTTCAGGGTACATGAAACAACTCGCAATTGTAAAATTTTAATGAATATTGTGCTAGAATTTCATTTTCATAATGAATATTATGAAGCTTCAGCCAGGGAAGGGGCAAAACCGGGTCAATGAAAAGGGAAGGGACAACACATTAAAAGGGAACAACCACAACACAACAATGAAAATAATGGTAATTACGCCAGATGGTGGTGCTCTAATACCGTTTGTGGTTTCCCTTGGTTCTGTGCTATTGCAATTTACCTCGGAAATATTCCGTGGTGGTGATGTGGTAAATTTTTTACCTTGAGACAACTCCTTTTCTGGTTTCTGGGTTGTACTGTCAAGAAATTGATCTTAGATGTTGACGTTTGTTTTATTGGGAACTTATGCTACTTGTTCATTGGGAATTTATGCTACTTGTTTAGTTGCAATTTTATTTCTAGCTTGCCTTTTTTTTCATACAGAGAGAATACTTCAAACAAGGGAAGATTGAACAGTTCCGTCAGATTCTAGAGGAAGGATCTGGTCCTGGTTCGTTTTTTTATAATGCTGTTTGCAATTTGTTTTAAGAATTGTTCTATTTTTCTAGTTCTACCTTTTATCTATCTAATATACTTAGTTGATTCATCTTCTTTCTTTTCAGAAATTGATGAGTATTATGCCGAAGTGAAGTATGAACGGATAGCTATCCTTAATGCACTAGGTGCTTTCCATACTTTCTCGGGAAAGGTTGAGAGAGCCCCACAGAAAGAAGTCCATTTTAAAGACGCAACTCAATACTACAATAGGGCATCAAGAATAGATGAAACTGAACCTTCAACATGGATTGGAAAAGGTTTCAATTTTGAGCATTTAATCTCTTTCATGTCTTGCATTTTATAGCTTGGGGACTTGTACATTCATCTAATTTTTTAATTGCTTTCTTTAACCTTTCTTCCTCCCTTTTGCTTCCCTCTTTTACTTCATATTATGGGTCTCATCTCTAGCCACTACAACTTGCTTGGGACTAAAGGGCTTTGTTGTTTTTTTTTTTTGTTAATGACACAAATTATTATTTTTGGGAGGAAAGAGGAAGGACCCCTTCATTGTTGCAACTTGCAACTACGAGTAAAAACTTGTTGCATTCCTTTTAATCAGATTGAACATCTTCAGCTGAAGGCATGATGTGAGTGGATTGACTGGTTGGATGGAATATAAAATCTTAAGGATAGTAGTGGCGTTGCATTAGAGAATTTTTTATTTTGAAGTAAACTCTACTACATATTTCCTTTGCACGCGATCACTGAGATCATTTTTCCATCAGTGTTTGCCTTGAGCAAGCATTCTTTGCTGCATCAGTTAGAAAGTTCCCAAATCAAAATGCCAATTCTTCACCATGTTAGTTCATGCATTTTGATTATTAACTCCATAGTCTCCATTGATTATTAGGATAAGAGCTTTTAGTACGCTGATCTACGGTTGATGATTCTCTGCAGGTCAACTCTGTGTGGCCAAGGGTGAATTGCAAATGGCATCTGACTCTTTCAAAATCGTTTTGGACGAAGATGGGAACAATTTTCCAGCTCTACTTGGTCAGGTGATTCTCTTGATGTTTTTGAAATGATAACCTAAATTATGAAATATCAAATCTGGATAGCTACAAATTACTTCTTGTTTTGAGTGTATAATTAGTACTGATGCATACTTTAGATTTGGTTTAGTTAAACTTGTGATCCTAGCCAGCGGGATCATTATATTGCATACAAATTAGGGTGAAAATTGATGACCCTTAGGTCCACCTCCAAACCTTAGGTTCATCAATTTATGTCCCTAGTACAACGGTACCATTGTTTGTTGACTGCTTGGTTTATAGTGTACCCGTAGTTGGCACTATAGCATGGGATATACTCCATCCCAAAACAGATGACGTTTTTGACTTTTAGACATTATGTTTGACTCTCCGTCTATCAAAATATCATTTATTTCGTTGTGAATTGTTTTTATCATTAGAGATACTTTAAGCATGGCTTATTTATTTTTATATTTGCACAAAATTTTGAAGAAGATGAATGGTCAAACGTGATGCCTAAAAGTCATAGACGTCATCTATTTTGGGATGGAGAGAGTATAGGCCTGTTTGGCACAGTAAAACTTAGTATTAAAAAAAGCAGCTTATTTGGCCAGCTGGTGAAAAGCTGCTGAAAAATAAGCTGCGTTTTAGTTCAATCTGGAAAGCAGCTGAACTAATAAGCTGTGAAATAACTTTGCTGTTTGGCACAGCTTCTGGTGAATAAGCTGCAAATAAGCTGTGCCAAACAGCGCCATAATGGAATTGGCTGGCTTGTTTGGGGGTTCAAGGGCAGGTTTAGTGCCCTTGCTCGAGAAGCTGCGAGTATATTTCTCTTGGCATTGATGGAACACTTTGAGGTTGGGTTTTGGAGAAGAATATAAGAGGGAAGGTGTCTTTTCTTGTTTCCCGTCCCAAAAATGGCGTTTTTAATGAAATTTCTAACAGTAGAATCTGGAATATCAGAACCATAACAGAGACAATATGCCTAGGAGAGATTCCTTTTTTATTCGAGCTTTTTATAGCTAAACTAATATTCATGACGTAGCCTACCCCAACTTGCTTGGCACTAAAAGGCTTTGATGTTGATGTTGTTATTGTTAGTAACCAAGCCAATACCTCATTTCTACTGAATGCAGTGTGTCTCGACAGCAATGCGTGCTAGTGCTACATTGACACCTTGTGCTCGGGGCCATAAAATTCAGATAAATATTATCTATAATGTATTGTTGAAGAGACTAACAAGAGAAAGACAGCAATTATCTTCTTCAGTACATTTTTGATGTTCATATCTGATGCTGTAACATAGCATTCAAATATGTTAATGCAGGCTTCTGTCTATTTCTTGATGGGTGATATGGAGCAGCAGCACAAGAAATCATTGGAACATTATAGGAATGCACTAGACCTCTACAAGGTTGGATAACTCATTACTTCTACTTTACGGGCAATACCATATTACTTTTACTTTACTCTTCCCTGCTGCTTCGTAGAGAGCTATGCGGGTCTATTCCACTTGTCCTGCTGCTGTAAGGCTTGGTATAGCCTTTTGCCGGTATAAACTTGGTCAATTAGAAAAAGCACGCCAAGCTTTTCATCGAGTTTTACAGGTAATCCCTGTGCTTTTATAGGGCAGGAAATTTCTTATCTAAGGCAATTATGGCACCTTCACTAACTGAACTTAACTTTGCAGTTGGACCCTGAAAATGTTGATGCTTTAGTAGCATTAGCAATCATGGACTTGCAAACAAATGAAGGTTAATTCTCTTCAAAATCACAGTATTTAGTTAACTGTTGCCTTTTTCTGCCTTGTTCCTAATTCAAATTTTTGCAACTTTCCCTATAGCTTCTGGAATTCGCAGAGGAATGGAGAAAATGAAAAGAGCATTTGAAATTTACCCTTATTGTACATTGGCACTAAATCACCTGGCAAACCATTATTTTTTTACTGGTCAGCATTTTGTGGTTGAACAATTGACTGAGACTGCACTCTCTTCAAGCAACCATGGGCTACTGAAATCACAGGCTTACTACAACTTAGCCAGATCATACCATAGTAAGGTGATATACTCTTTTCATATTTATCACACTTTACTTATTTGAACTTTATTCTTTTGTTAAGAGTAACTTCTGGGTCTTGAATATTTTTGATAATTCAACCAAATGCAGGGAGACATCGACACTGCTGGGCGCTACTACTTGGCATCTGTCAACGAAATCACAAAACCACTGGATTTTGTGTTACCATATATCGGTGAGTCTCTTATCAACATGTATTTACTATTTTCCCTGAATATGCTGCTGAAAGGGTGAATTAAGAGGTTATTGGCCTCCCTGAGGTGGAGCCAAACACCTGTGGGAGTGGGGCCAAAAAGACTTGAGAGGATGAGGTTAAACCAAGGAATGCCAGAATAGAGAATGTTGAGTGATGAGTGATCAGATCAGGACCATGTGATTGGAAAGTTTCTCTCCTGGCCATGAAACTCCATCTGTATACCCTTTGCCTCATGGAGCTTCAGAGAGCTGCATGCTGTAGAGCAGTGGCAACCAAGTACCAACAAAATGAAGTGGGAGGCGACTCAGTGAGGATGTTAGGGAAGAGGCACTACGGTTCATTATTATATCAGGTAGGATGGCTGCATCACCCAAGGAAGGCAGACTGGTGGTTAGTTGTCAATGCAGCCTTAGCACCATAGTTGCTGTAGCAGGTCTGGAGGAAGAGGGGGTGGAGAATAGAATTTAGGTAGGACTGGGGTGATTTTGTTTCTTAGACTGCTGAATCGCTGATCTCTTCGCGGCTATGAAAAAACAAAAGCATCAATCAAAAAGAAAAAGAAGAGGCTATGGAAAACCAAAAACATCAAACAAAAAGAAAAAGAAGAGCAGAGTGGCTCGAATCTAATTTCCTACTACTACATGGCACATGCATCCTATATTACTTTTTATCATTTGGGAACATTTCATTGTCGTTTATGAAACAATAATGATCTGAACCAGGACTTGGCCAAATACAATTAAAACTTGGAGACTATAAACAAGCTTTATCTAGCTTTGAGAAAGTCCTGGAGGTGCACCCTGAAAATTGTGAAAGTTTGAAGGTAAGGCATTTTATTTTTAATCTAACACTTATTTCCACTCATCTCTCTGAATGGAACACTTTGTTGGCTTTATGAATTAATTTGTGTTGCTTCATAAAGGCAATTGGGCACATCCATGCAAAATCTGGTAAGAATGATAAAGCCATAGAAACCTTCAAGAAGGTTACCCGGATTGACCCAAAAGATCATCAGGTACTGAACCACATATTTCGTTTATTCATTATCATGGTTTATATTTGGGGCGCCCTGTGCATGTAGTTCCCGCTTACGCAGGGTTTGGGGAAGGGTCTGATCACTTTCGGTCTTTTCTACGCAACCTTTCCCTGCATTTCTGCGAAGGGTTTCCAGGCCATTTGACCTAGTTAATAAAAATCATTTTTCAGGCTTTTGTGGAACTTGGTGAATTGTTGGTAGAGTCTGACTGGGCTGCTGCTATGGAGCACTTGAAGACAGTAAGTCCTTAATTTATTATATATTTTGGTTTCTGATGTTTATTATGCTGGCTGGCATTATATTTTAATGTGGAGCTGTATAAACTACTAGGATTCTTACAATGTGATTTACCAGTAGAAATATGATTCTTGCTGCATGAATTGTCACTAGCTCTGGAGCCCACCTTGGATTTGGTAGCATTAATACTGTGTATCTTCGGAGTGCCATCTTAATCGTTCTTCTGTATGCCTCTCATTTGTCATCTCAGCTGTGGAGTCAATGTCTTTGATCTCCTGGAAGGCACATCGCATGCCGATTTCTCAATCTTTAGTTTAGATCTTTCCTGCAGCATTGTAAACCATGGGCATAGTAGTTATGTGGGATGGTGTTTTCCAAGTTTGCCTACCAGGCTATGGTCTGTTTTTCATGGCAAATTATTTATATTTTTTGTTTTATCTTGTTAGCTCTGTCAAACTGCACCCACTCTTTTCTTCTTTTTTCGATCCACTACATACCTTATTCTGTTACATCTATAAAATATGAAATCTTACCTAGTCATTTGCAGGCTCGAAATCTTCTTAAGAAGGCAGGGGAGGATGTACCTGTTGAGTTGCTCAATGGAATTGGACTCCTCCATTTTGAAAAGGGAGAATTAGAGGTTGCTAAAAGTATTATGCACTCAAATGTGATATAGTATTATTTACATCTGACAATCTTATTGATTATACCTTCAGATGGCTGAAAAGAGTTTTAAAGAAGCACTAGGCAATGGTCTATGGGTTTCAGTTATGGACGGGAAATTAGGTAGCTCTATGATCAACTGGAGTGTGCAGTGTAAGGATCAGAGCTTCTTTCACAAGCTTGAAGAAGAAGGTTTCCCTCTTGAATTACATTCAAATAAGGTTACCCCACTGTTTAACTATGCGAGATTACTGGAAGAGCTTCATGACACTGTTAGGGCAAGCCTATTTTACCGTTTTATTATTTTTAAGGTACTCCCATCCCCTCTTTTGATATTGCATTCGTACTAATGTTGATGAACACCTAGACCAAATATGAGGGAGGAAAATCAATTTGTCTTTCATTTTTCTTTTTCATGCACTTGATGTTTATTATTGCTAGTGCTTATTCATATGAAGATAGCTTATTTGACAACGACATTTATCTGGAATAGTATTCCCTTGAGTTTTGTGCAACATATAACCTTATTGGGACTGCAATTGAAAAATCACGATATCAGAGGAGAATTCCCTGTTGCTGTTAAAAAAGAAAAGAATTTCATCATTCCTAAGAATGGGTAGTTTTTATCATTCTGTAATAGTACCCTGATTACGTTCTAACATTCCTTTTTTTTTTCCTGTAATAGTACCCTGATTATGTTGATGCCTATCTAAGGCTGGCTGCTATTGCAAAACAAAGAAACAATGTTCAGCAGAGTATGGAACTGGTATGAATCTACCCTTCTGTTTCATTTTTCTGCCCAATTGAGAATAGCAATAGCGTCTTCGTTTCAGATAGGTGATGCTTTGAAGATAGATGAGAAGAACCCAAATGCTTTGTCTATTCTTGGAAGTCTTGAGCTCCAGTGTGATGAGACCTGGCTTACTGCAAAAGATCATTTTCGTATTGCTAAAGAAGCTACCAAAGGAGACGCTTACTCTTTGCTTCAGTTGGTATGTGAGCCAAGTTTACTTAAAAGTTAATTTTCCCCTCTACAAAATAGGCTTCACTTGTTACAGTAGGGGTTCAGTAAACATCAATTGTGGCAGCCATGATGAAACTTGTAAAGATTGTTCATTTTCCTCTGCTCCTGAAACTAAAACAGTAAACATAAATAAAACTGGCAGCTCATAATTTGTGTAAGTTTTAGTGCTAGGTGCAGTTTCAGCTGAGCCGTGCAGACATTGATTGCTATTTGTGCCTCTATTGTCAAAATTAATCAATTGATGCTGGTCCATCTATTATTTTATTGGTGCTTCTGGCTATTGGCCCTGAGTGAGTTCATATAAAATCTTCGATATGAAAGTTGTGGTGGAATTGAAAGCCTGAGCTCATCGATTTTTGAATAAGTTACTGTGCAATATACAATTTCATGTACTACCTCTGTCTGGTTATATTAGCATTTCATTGTAATATATTTTTGGTGTTGTTAAGTTACTTCTTTTTCCATATCTTTTTTTTTTGAAATATGTGAATATTTATCTTTATTGTTATTCTTCTATTGATGAATAATTTTATTTTTTTTCCTTTCAAAGGGGAACTGGAATTACTTTGCTGCCAACCGACCTGAGAAAAAGGCCCCGAAATTTGAGGCTACTCATAAGGAGAAGGCCATGGAACTCTATCAGAGTGTATGCAATATTAACTTAGCTATTTTCTATTCGTTGATGGCTTTATCTTATGGTCTTCCTAAATCAAATTTCCCCTATGAAAGTAGCTCGCACAAACCCTTTTCTTGCTAGACCTACTATGAATATATTTTTGGTGTTCATATTATGTCCTTAATTTCTAGTTAAACCAACTGACCACACACAATATCACTTTGGTCAGTTTTCAATCCTTGTGGAGTCGTGTTCAAAACTTAGGAAGTTTAATCACAGTTTGAATTTTGGGTGCCTAGTTGGGTGTGACATTTTTTTGCTATACATCCCTTTGTAGTAGTTATAGAGCCTGCAAATAAAGAAGTGATGCAATTTGTTTACACAAGCTCACTCATTGGTTGGTCAGAACTATACACAACCTTTAGTAGTAGAACAAGTCTTCAAGGCAGTGCTTACCTTTTTTCCCCCCTGAATGCGGTGCTTACTGAGAGACCACTTTAATTGCTAGTTCTGCTCACATTAGGATCTCTACTATCATGCATTTTAGCATCTCTAGTGTACTTAATTAATACTTATGAAGAATCCTATCTGTAATGTTCCCTTGTACATCTTGACCCTAATGCCTTTATTCTAATATTATGTACACATCTGCCAGCAAGTACTAAAGCAACACCGAAGTAACATGTTTGCTGCAAATGGCATTGGCATCTTATATGCTGAGAAAGGCAAATGGGATGTTGCTAAGGAGTTATTTACACAGGTCAGGAAGCAAAACAAAGATTCAATCCCCTATATTTCTGCTGTAAACTAGCTTTCAGAAAATTCAGAAAATTACATCAGCAATTTGAAATGAATTAGGTACATGAAGCGGCGTCAGGAAGTATATTTGTTCATATGCCTGATGTATGGATCAATCTGGCTCATATATATTTTGCTCAAGGCCATTTTCAACAAGCAGTTAAAATGGTAAGTTCTCAAATGTGTGTGCATCCTTGCACGCCGGGGTCGTGGTGAGATGAGTAATTTCTGTACACATGCAAAATGCTTACATGAAGTTGCTAATTATTTCTTGTAGTACCAAAATTGTCTGCGGAAGTTCTTCTACAACACAGATGCAACTATCCTTTTATATCTTGCCCGGGCACACTACGAGGCTGAACAATGGCAAGAATGCAGGAAAACTTTGTTGAGAGCTATACATATGGCTCCATCAAATTATTTATTACGATTTAATGTAGGTGTATCAATGCAGAAGTTTTCGGCTTCTACTCTGCAAAAGACAAAACGGACAGTTGACGAGGTCAGTTATACTGCATTCCTTATGTTGTATATGTTCTTATGCAATATTATCAAGCTGTGCTTAATCATTATTTTTATATGCAATGTGATTTTTACATGCAATGTATAGTTGGTAAAGCAGCGTCTTCCGCTCATTCAGTGCCCTGGAAAATTTATAGCAATGCTTTTAGCCTTATTGTGTATAGATCTGAATTGAATTCGCATAAAAAATGGGTGGTATAGTATACAGCTGTAAGCCTGTAACATATGAAGACCTTAAAGGGTAATTGCTTGTTCATCAAAATTTTCATTTATTGGATGATGGTACTGATCATAGAATTAATTTGACAGCCTAATAGTCTGCCATCTTAAATAATTATTACTATATACACCAGGGTTCTTCATTTACTCTATTTCTTCCTCCTGTTTGTAGGTTCGAACCACAGTAACTGAGCTTCAGAATGCTATTAGAGTTTTCAGTCTGTTGTCTGTTGCGTCAACATACCATTCCCATGGTTTTGATGAGAGGAAAATAGAAACTCATGTTGAGTACTGCAAACACTTGCTTGATGCTGCTAAGGTTCACCGTGATGCAGCTGAGCAAACTGAACAGCAGAATAAGCAAAAAATGGAAGTTGCCCGTCAGATTGCTTTGGCAGATGAAGCTCGTCGAAGGGCCGAAGAACAGAGGAAATTACAGGTCTAGCTCTTTGTGGTATATTTGATGCATTTGCTTCATGAGCACGTCTCTTTATTGCTAAATTATTTTACTTTTCAACAGTTACAAAGGAGGAGGGAAGAAGACGAGCTGAAGCAAGTAAAGCAGCAGGAGGAACATTTTGAGCGTGTGAAGGTATCTTTCATACTGTTCTTTTTTTCATAACTCAAGTGGAAGTTGTTACAATGAAATCCAAAATCAACTGTTGCAATTTAGAATTAAAAAAACTCAACCGGTAGGGGTAAGACCATCCAAATGGCTTCCATTACTTAGAAGAAGCTCAACCACAACTGGTCGAGAAAACCCACAAACCCTGGTCCCATCCTCAGGAGCCGCCCCTGTGGTTCGGTTCTTAACTCATGCTTTGAGCCTCCCTTGAATTTAAGGGTGTGCCCACTACAGGTCATAATCTTATGGTTGAGAGCATTCTGCTCATCCTATTCTATAATAATTTTCTGGGGGGTTACATGCAACTAAAAATTGCAAAAACATTTTTCATTTTGTCGACTTGGCAACGTGACATCCTTTTTTTAACTCATGCACTTGACACCATATGCTTAATGTATATTTTGACTGACATGGTATTATTTTTTGTCAGGAACAATGGAAAGCATCCAGTACCACCCCTGGCAAGAGGAAAGATAGATCCAAGCATGACGATGAAGAGGGGGGAAGTGAAAAGAGGAGGAAGGGTGGTAAGAGGAGGAAGGATCAGAAGACAAAGGTGCCTTATGGGGAAGAGGAAGAATACGAATATAGAGATGAACCAGAAGCAGAAGATGACAATGCAAACATGTCGAGGGATAATGATGGTGACAATGCAGAGAAAGCCCCAGATCACCTTCTTGCTGCTGCTGGTCTTGAAGATTCTGATGCTGATGATGACATGGTTAGTTTTTTTTTCCCCTTCTGGATGTAGCAGTTATTTCTGTTATTTTCTAGCATATGCTTATGATATTTGGTGACCGCTCCCACATTTTACAGAAAGATTTATGTTCTTTTCTGTTTTGCAGGAACAACCTCAGTCTGCAATAGAACGTAAGAGACGAGCATGGTCCGAATCTGAGGATGATGAGCCATCACCGCGAAGAGTAGAACCTAGCTCAGGTCCGAATGATTCGAATGAGTGAAAGAAAGAGAGAAGTTGCATTTTGATACTCCTAGTTGATAGGGAAGATGATGAACATGCAAGGTTCAAATTAATATTTCTTCCAACATTTGGTTCACTGATCAGGGAAGCATACAGCAATGTATCCTCATCATAAAGCAACATGTGAAAATGCCTTCGCTTTAGGATTATTTATGTGACGTTGAAATGGAGCTTAAGCTAGAACATTGCTGTAGAGTTTCACTTGGGAATTTTCCCTCAGGAAAATCTGCGTATCTTTAAGAGAGAGGAGACATATACATTTTCAACATTCCATTCCGATCCTGAGAATGCATGGTTGATGGTTATAAGAGGTTTTTTGTTTTTAAAAGAAGAAATATATAACATAACCGTACCGCCTAAAAACAAGGCTTGCTGAAATGAGGAATTGAAGACCTTTTGCTCCAGCCAGACATCAAAGACGACGGTCACTGCTAAAAGATCTGATCACCTCCAAAAGATTTCGAACTCTGCCGTTAAAATCGCACCAGTGCTGACTAATGTGTCAGTAGGGGCAGTCAGATGGGCTGCTGCTTATCCATATCCTCCCTCCGTTCAAACCAGTGAAAAGCTGGTCAAATTATTTTGTTTCAAAATTCAAAACTGGTCACTAAAATTGGAAAAATGGAAAGATTTTTACTTTAAAATTTGATTTCTGCATTTGAAACGGTTTTAACAATTTAGTGTAGGAGTTTTTATCAAGGGAGAATTGTCTGTATGCCCCTGCTTTTGCACTAAAATGTCCCTATACCCTCGTGAACTGACCGTTTGTACAATTGGCCCTATATTTTGAAACTGAAGTTTCCGTTTGCCCTCTGGTTTGACATTCCGTTAAGTTTTGTTTAAAAAAAATAAAAAGAAGGGATACAAAAAG
>BCLG01000456.1:0-38026 GCA_001602295.1 Zoysia matrella
AGGACTTGGGAGTTCCTTGCAGTACTGTACTGATAAAAATTGTGTTGGCGCCGAATCGAAAATTTTGATGTGTCCGCGGTCGCAGGAAGCACCGTGTGAAGCGCACCATCCGCGTGCCGGCGATCAGTCCGAAGGTGGCGGACATCCCCGCCGACGACTACTCGTGGCGCAAGTACGGGCAGAAGCCCATCAAGGGCTCCCCCTACCCGCGGTGAGCCATCCCTTTTCTTTCTCTTCCGCGAATTTATCAATCAGTTAATCAAGACATACAAATAAGCAGCCTTCTAAATACTGTTCATCGTCTCCGACTCCGGCAGTGGTTACTACAAGTGCAGCACGGTGCGCGGCTGCCCGGCGCGGAAGCACGTGGAGCGCGACCCGGCGGACCCGTCGATGCTGATCGTCACCTACGAGGGCGAGCACTGCCACTCCCCCGGCGCCGCCGCCGCCGAAGCCGACGCGTCCCCGCCGCTCGCGCCGCTGCCGGAGCTCCCCAACCATTAAAGTCAATGAAGATTTAGACCTCCCTTGTCGATTACTACTACTACAGTACTCCTACTTAGCTTCCGCTTTAATCGCCATTGATGATGATTAGACTCAGTCAGTTGTTCTAGTAGAACCTGTTTTTTTCTCCTCTCTTTTGTTGGGTTGTAAAAGGAAGGATTAGGAGGAGCTTTGGAGAACATAATAACCAAAAAAAACAAAATAGAAACAAGTAGTTCGCTTTATTAGTTGCCGGAACTCTGACTGCGGTTCAGAGCCCAGTTTGATACTGGGAACGTTGGAATCCGCCGTTCGGAGCAGGCAGGGGTCAAAAGGGTGTGGGGCTCACCGGTCTGGCCGCTGCTTTTGTTCGGAAATGGTGGGGACCGCCAAGGGACGGAAGTAACGGGACGAGGCGAGGAGGTCAAGGAACGCGGCGGTGTGGGTGGGCCCTGCACTCTGCTGGCGTCGTTGACTCGTGTTCCCTAGCCTGTCGGGTTCTCGCTCTATCTATCCTCTGGCTTTTGTTTTCGGTTGCGTTGTTTGGTGGGGTCGCCTGGGGAGCGGCGCGCTGCGTTCACACGCGCTTCCTCGCATCTCCGCCGGTCGCGCCGCGGGGTCCCAAATCGCGTTCGGGTCTCTCGGATGACAGTGGGGCCCACGAGAATCGATGGCATTGAACTCCATTCGTTCTAGCTGTTGGTTTGGGTCAGCCACGCACTAGTCTGGAAGTGCACGCCATGCCCACAGGGTTAACAACAATGAGAAAACCAGTGCGGTTTTCACGGTTGGTGAAACTGAACTGATAGATCAATTTTTGTTTAAAAATTTATAAAAATTTGTAAAATTTCAAAATTTTGAAAACTAGTCGATAAATCGGTAAACCCGAAGGGTAAACCGGTGAAAGCGATGCGTTTTAAATTTTAAAACTAGAAAACCGATAAAACCTGAAAACTGATAAAAACAAAAAACCCTGTCGATAAATCGGTGAATCGCTCGATAAATCAGAAAAACTGACTAGTTTTCAATCAAATTTCGCTCAAATTTTGATTTTTCGATTTGAAACGATTTTTGATTGGTTTTCGCGGTTTTTATTAAACCAATTCCGGTCGGTTTTACCGTTCAAATGAAAAGAAAACCTTTGCATGTCAGTGGTGACCATGAATGAAAACTGGCCGCAGGGTGAATGGCGCCACAGTTCAAATATCTTTGGTTAGTAAAACATTTGATAGAAGTTGAGATGACTGATCTTTCCGTGAACTGATAACTATCAATTTCGTGCAGTCGACCTCGTAATCCGACTACAAACGAACAGGTCGTGTGCGTTTTAGCAATCACAAAATCAACTCCAAATGGTCAATGAATAAGATCAACTTGATCACAAAGATCAATTTTTACAACCAATCGAACAATAAATAAGAACAAGATGTGGCAAATCATAATCTCTCAAATGTGAGGTTCTCAAAAGCTGTCTAACATGTGGTTGTTGAATACAACTGAAATCAGAAAGTTTACACAAAAGTTAAATTATAACAAAAGAAAACCTAAGTGTTATGGGTGTTGGTTGGATCTTTAAACAGAGTGGAGGACGACCAAGGCATAGGATGCGAAAGTAGACTTTATGAGCTTTTCAGGATGTATTTAAACGTGTAAATTAGATTTTATATGTAGTTGTGGCTTCCGTTAGAAATTTGTACTGTTCTGAAATCCGAATCCACCGTGTGTGAATATTTTCATTGAAGTCCTCATCAGAAGATGTGATGTTCACATTATTCTGCCCCACTTGAATTAGAGTCGTCCTTGACTCAAGTTCAGATTACAAAACAGCCACTCCACCATACGCTCCTAAAATCATAAAATGTGGAGGCCACGGGGGTATGTATATGATCTCATCCTCCTCCCCCATATGATTTGGAGTCACGCTCGACTCAAGTTTAAATTTCAGAACCATCACTTCACTGTGCCTTCCAGAAGTCATGAAAGGTGACGGCTACGGAGGTATTCTGATGTGGTCAAGTGATGCAATAAGGACATATAAAATCTCATCATTCTCCTATTTTTTATAGAAAGCCGTCCTCGGCTTGATCCAGTGGTCAGCAAAATTTTTTGTTGTCATGTTGGGACAAGAGATGAGCATTTAGCTTGGCCACAACAACAACTTCTTCTTCATATGCGGCTCCTATTGATAGATCATAAAAGTAAAGAAACTTTGTAAGGCATTGTTAGTGTTAGTGCATGCTGTTGTTTAATCTGTTTTTGCATTTTAAAAGGGTATTTCAGATTAGTAATATATGAATACTTTAGACGCTAAGAAATCTCCAATGTTATCATATTTGCCAATTACATGAAAAACACAATAGGTAAAACATTACATACTGTAATTTTAAAATAATCTCCTCCAAATAATTGAGGTTAAAGGAACATCAAATTTAATATAACCTAAAGAAGTTAAAAGAAGATTTGACCTCCAACTTTTCGTCATTAATATCAGTGCAATAAAAAGGCCTATTCTCAACATGTATGTACTCAAGACCATCATTTTCAACACCATGCACTAGTTGTGTTTTTGAGATAAACGAAACTTGTTCACACAACTTGATACAATCATAAGACAAATGTGCATTACGAAACAAAGCATAAGTCATCGAAGGCTCAACTAACCATTGCAAAACACTAGTATGAACGTTGGGCAATTGCAGTTCAGCACAAGTAGCATAAGAGGATGTAGTGAGAGATTCACAGTGTGTTTCATTTTTCTTACTCTCCTAAAACATAGTAGGCGTCACACAAGCATCATTATCCATTATTTCAATAACTAGGTCAACATCCTTTTCGGTCTTATTCTGACTCTTCTGCATGATGTTAGGCTGAAAGTTGCCTAAAGGGGGTGATAGGAAACCTAAAAAAATTACTAAAAAATAAACTCAACGAACAGTCAAACCACCGAAGTCTTCGATAATGTGCTAAACACTCCTGTCACCAAAATGTTCGGTACTTTGCCAGATGCTCCGGTCAGGCAGAAACTTGGACAAAATTTGAATCTAAGCAAGTTTTAGCAAGTTCTAGCAAATCTACTTAAATCAAAAGATTAGAATATTATATAGCACTTCTCTCACAATCCCTAGCTCAAATCTTGTAAGCTTAGGATTTGGAAAGGAGTGGAAGAGTGTTTTTGGAGCTCAAGAGTGTTGTTTGCAAGTGTGAGTCGCCAGCCCTCTCAATTGCGGCTGAGAGGGTATCAATACCCAGGCTCCAAAAAGTAGCCGTTGGATTGGTTTCTGACTGACCGGACACTCCATCACTTTACCGGACACTCTGGTCCACCGGAGTCTCCGGCAACTTGCCGGACACTCCGATGAGGCCTCTCGGGTTGGCAAAGCTTGAGTCACCGGAGTCTCCGGCACTGTGCCAGATACTCTGGTGAGCCCTCTCGGGTGCGGGCTGCTAGGCCACCGGAGTCTCCGGCAACTTGTCAGACACTCCGATGTGCCTTCTCGGGTAAAGGCTTCTGCCTTACCGAAGACTTCGGTAATGTGTCGGATACTTCGGTAAAAAGTCTCGGGTTAGGTGTTAATTTGAACATTTTGGCACCTTTGAGACCTCAATTTGAGTCCCCCTTGATAGTACGGCATACCTAGACTCAAAAAATGATAAAAACTAGTGTTCTTCCATGAGAAAAGGCTCCGTAACTTGATCCTCAAAAATTAGGGTCTTCCTTTTTTCTTTAACTTTCTTTTCTTCTTTTTAAAACATTCACACTCTTAAAACACTTAACAAATATCATTAGCTCTTTGAATGGTTCGTCATCATCCACCAAAACTCACTAGGGAGTCTAGATGCACTTTCAATCTTCTCTTTTTGGTGATTGATGACAACCCATTCAAAGCTTTAAAAAGAGATATAATCAACGATTTTGGATGCTTGTGATATAGGAAGCTCCTCCTAAATGTGTGCATGGACTTGAATTTCTTATTTTAGATTTAACACTCCAAAATGCACATATTTGAGAGAAAATGTGAGAGCTCCCCCTATATCCAAGCATCCGTGGGGTGCAACAAGTGAGTAGACATAATAAGTGTAATTCATATGATAATAATATCCACACAACAAGTATAAGAAGATCAAAAAGAACATTTCATCATTACACCACCACATAACATAAGCAATGTATCATAAGCAAATGATACATAGCAACATAAATAACCAAGTCTCACAAATAGAGTTACTACAAACCACCAATTACATAGTCTTATACTAACAATCACACATCTTATATGTCCATCATTACAATAATATAAGCCCAAAGATAGATAGATGACATGATAGATTTTTCTCCCCCTTTGCTATCACATCACCAAAAAGGAGAAAAGAATACAAAGTGGTAAGCTCAAGGTGTGACCTTGCTATCCTCATCACCTTCCTCTTCTTCGCCTTCTCCTTCACTTTCTCCCTCGACCGCTGCGACTTCCTCTTCACTTTCTTCCTCACTCTCTTCAGCTCCACCCTCTTGCTCATGCTCTTGGACCAAGCGTTGAGCATAGGCAAGAGGATCCCAATGATTGTCAAAGATAGAAGGTGAAGAAAAATCCGGATACTCGCGGAGTGGAGAAAGGTTGATGTTAAGATGAGAGGCAATTTGGTTTTGCCTTGCCTCTAAAGATTGAAATTGCTCATGGGTCTCCGGCGATGCTCTCTGATCTCGGTAGCGTTGTGAGTACAAACACTAAAGACTGCCTTGAGAGCCCTAGCTATGAAGGATGAGGAAGAGGACTTATGGTACTTCTTCTTGGAAGCACTGTGAGAGGATCAAGAGTGGAAGGCTCATGAGAAGACAGATCACCTCGAGACGAAGGGGGAGCTGTAGCGCAAGAAGATAATCCATTAGATCTACTAGTGGCCCGGATGTGATATAGATTATGCTTAACCTCACAAAGAAGGCAGCCATTGAGCAATGAGTGGATCATGGACATGATGTAAAGAGCATAGCTGTAACTCCGGATCGGTGTGGTAGACGTGATAATAATCTCCTAGAAGATGAAGTCAAAAACACTGAATCCCCCTCGAGTGGCATCAATGTCTTGCATCTAGTAGAGCAAGTTCCTCGCCATTTGCATCACACTCGAGGCATCTCCAGATCGAGGGCACAAGGTGACACGGAAAAGGGAGATGAGATACTTGAAGAAGGATGTCATCCCGTGCACCTTCCCAAGACTGACGGATCCATATTTCTCATCATAGAGAAAGGATATCTCGCCATCAAGAAAAAAACCTGCTCTGAGTGAATCTTGTGTTTGCCTAAGTCCTTCTCACCAAATCTAAGATAAACAATAAACTGTGAGTAGAAGACTTGGTAGCGGTTCCCCTCTAGTGCCCAATGGAGAATAGGGTCATCTCCATCCCTATCAATCCAAAAGGTAGTATAGAACTGGGCTATTATCTCATCACACCAATCCTGCTTGAGCCCCATAATGTCCTTGCAACCCTTCTGCTCACAAATATCAATAATCTGATCAAAAAGAGGATTCTGGGCTGCACTCATGTGACTGCAATCAATCCACTTTATTGGAATTATCCTGTCCCTGTTGTCCATAATGACTGACTTGTACCAATCTATATGAAAGAGGTTGTGAAACTTGTAATCAGCACAGCCAGACTGTCTCTCAAAAGTATAAGGATCCGAGTACCGCTTGTCAATGAAATTATGAGACCCCTTAATGTAGTTGATAAGGTTCTTGGGATACTCAAAGTGCTCCTTGTTCCTAAACACTGGATCTCGGACTGTGTAATGCACTTTGCTACTCAAGGGGCGGGGAGCCAACTGATCCTAAAAAGCACTGCCCTGTCCACTGGCAACTCCCTTGCCCTTGGCATGACCACCTTCAGTGCTCCTCCTTGATGGCAATGCAGTACCAGGGACAACATCTCGGATGATAAGACCTTGCTCTTTCTTTGATCCGTGTTGCTTCTTGGAACCTGCAACTTTTCGCTTTCGCTTGGGGCGCTCCTCCTTATGCTCGCTCTCAATCTTCGGCTCATTTTGAGGTTGAGCTCTCCTTTCACGACCCATCTATCAACAAAAGAGTGTAGAAAAACTACTAAAATCAATGATAAGATAGGACAAGGAGGTATGAAAGATTGCGCAAAAACATTGATGCACCGAAGTCTCCGGTAACATGCCGAACAGTCCGATCACCAGAGTCTCCGGTAAAGTACCGGACACTCCGATCCCTCGTGTTTCTTGGCAAGAATCGATGAGATCTCCCTAACCATCTGGGGCATTGCAATCAAACTTTCGGCATCACAAGGATACATCAAAAGGAGATGATTCACTGTAGAAAATCCTCCATAATGGCCTACGGAGGGAGATCGAGAAAGTGAGGCTTTTGGTTGAAATACCTCACTCTAGCCTCGATCCGACAAGAAAAACGACAGGGAAAGAGTGAGGAAGCCTCAAAGAGTCGTGAAGATCAATCCTTTGCGAGAACCTGGCCTGATCCGGCGATTTGAAGCAAATGACAGTTTTGGGAGAGAGGCGCGTCGGGTGGCTGTTGGAGGCGAATGAGAGAGTGAACCGTCGAATGTGGGACCCGCGGAGTTTAAATACTCCCAGGCCACTAGACACTCCGGCAAAGTGCCGGAGTCTCCGGCTATCGGAGTATCCGACACAATGCCAGTCTCTGGTACGCCTTCTCTAGTTCGGCCACCAGATCCATCGAACATTTCGGCAAAGTGCCGGATAGTCCGGTGAGCCTTCTCCGAACAGGAAAGGATTTTCTAAGAAATCTTTAGAATTTTGCAAGGAATAGGCTTATATATATATATATATATATATATATATAATAGATGGACATATAAATACTTTGTCATATAATGATCAACAGCAATCAACAATCAAAGCAATGATCACTCAACATTTTTATAAGATCTTTTCTTTCACAAGCAAATAGAAAATAACAATTAGATGTGCATTACTTCAAGACACATTTCGAGAATCAATGATTTAAGCTCACTCCTAAGCTCACAAAGGCGCTTCTCATCTAAAGGTTTGGTGAAAATATCGGCCAATTGGTCTTTGGTAAGTACATGGAATATCTCTATATCCCCCTTTAGTGAATGATCTCTCAAGAAATGGTGCCGGATGTCTATGTGCTTTGTGCGGTTATGATCACAAGGATTGTTTGCAATTTTGATGGCACTCTCATTGTCACATAGGAGAGGGACTTTGTTCTCAAATTAACCAAAGTCCTTAAGGGTTTACCTCATACATAGCAATTGGGCACAACAGCTACCCGCAGCTATGTACTCGGCTTCGGTGGTGGATAGGGCAACAAAATTTTGTTTCTTGGATGACCATGATACAATGGACCTTCTTAAAAATTGGCCAGTTTTCGATGTGCTCTTCCTATCCACTTTGCATCCGACATAATCCGCATCGGAATATCCAATTAGATTAAAAGTGGACCCTTTAGATACTAAAGCCCTATGTTTAAAGTATGAACTAAATATCTTAAGATTCTCTTAATGGCCCTTAAATGACACTCTTTCGGAGCAGCTTGAAATCTTAGACACATGCACACACTAAGCATGATATTGGGCCTATATGCACAAAAGTAAAACAATGATCCAATCATGCAGCGATACACTTTTTGATCCACCGCTTTTCCACCGAAGTCAAAATAAAGATGCCCATTTGTCCCTATGAGAGTTTTGATGGGTTTAGCATCCGCTATCTTGAACTTTTTGAGAATGTCGTGGGTGTACTTCGTTTGACATATGGACGTTCCTTTTTTAAGTTGTTTCACTTGAAAGTCGAGGAAGAACATCAACACCCTCATCATGGACATCTCAAATCTTTTCATCATGACCTTACTAAACTCATCACAAAAAGTTTTGTTAGTAGAACCACACACAAATAAATAATTGTCAACTCTTTTTGTGAAGAGGGTGGAATCGACTTTTCCAACAGTAAAACCACTTTCAATGCGAAAGTTTCTAAGGCATTTATACCATGCTCTAGGAGGTTGCTTAAGCCCATAGAGCGCCTTATGACGTTTATAAACTTGGTTAGGATACTCATCATTTTAAAGCCCGGTGGTTGCTACACGTACACCTCTCCCTTGATTGGCCCATTGAGGAATGGACTTTTTACATCCATTTGATATAGCTTGAAATCATGGCGAGCAGCATAGGCAAGTAATATACGAATTGACTCAAGCCTAGCTACGAGGGCAAAGGTTTCATCAAAATCTAAACTTCAATTTGTGAATAATTTTTTGACACGAGCCTTGCCTTGTTCCTTGTCACAACTCCATGCTCATCTTATTTGTTGCGAAACACTCATTTAGTGCCTACAACATTTTGACGTGGACGCTCCAACAAGGACCAAACTTTATTCTGCTTGAAGTTGTTCAATTCTTCTTCCATGGCCATCACCCAATTCGAATCATAAAGTGCATCTTTTATCCTAAATGGTTACAAGGAGGAAACAAAAGAGTAAAGTTCACAAAAGATATCGGCTCGTGATCTAGTAGTTACCCCATTTTTAATATCACAAAGTATGTTGTCACTAGGGTGATCTCTTTGAACACTTTGATAGACTCTTGGGTGTGGCACTTGAGGTCTTGGTTTATCTTACGCTTCTTCATCGTTTCCCCCTTGATCATTGCCCTCCTCCTCTTCTTGAGCTTCATCTTGTGTTGGAGGTGATGCTACATTAGAGGATAGATCATCTTGCACATCTTGTGGATCACGTGGGCGCACATCACCAATTGCCATCCTTCTCAATGCATCACATGGAGCTTTTTCATCATCTAAAATATCAAGATCAACTTGCTCTACTTGAGAGCCCTTAGTCTCATCAAACATCACATCACACGTGACTTCAACTAAACCGGAGGTTTTGTTAAAGACATGATAGGCACGAGAGTTTGAATCATAACCAAGCAAAAAACCTTCGTCCGCTTTTGGAGCAAACTTGGATGATTTGTGTTTCTTGTTGAGAATATAACATTTGCTTCCAAAAACACGAAAGTAAGAGACATTAGGTTTGTTACCGGTGAAAAGCTCGTAAGGGGTCTTCTTCAAGATGCGATGAAGATAGAGCCCGTTGGTTACATGACACGCCGTGTTTATCGCTTCGGCCCAAAAGCAATCGGAGGTCTTGTATTCATCAAGCATGGTTCTTACCATCTCTATGAGTGTGCGGTTCTTCTTTTCGGCACCTCTATTTTGTTGAGGGGAGTAAGGTGTTGAAAACTCGTGCTTGATACCTTCTTCATCAAGATACTCCTCCACTTGAGTGTTCTTGAATTCGCTTCTGTTGTCACTTCTTATCTTCTTGACTCTTAAGCCGAATTCATATTGAGCTCTTCTCAAGAACTTTTTGAGTTCTATTTGAGTTTCGTTCTTATCATGCAAAAAGAACACCTAAGTGAAACGAGAATAATCATTTACAATTACAAGACCATATTTGTTACCACCAATGCTTATGTAGGCAATTGGATCAAAGAGATCCATATGAAGCAATTCCAATGGCCTTGTTGCTTTCATGATGTTCTTGGCGGGATGTGGCGCTCCAACTTGTTTTCCAGCTTGACATGCTCCACAAAAGGCTTATCTTTCTCAAACACAGCATTGGTTAGCCCTAGGATGTGACCACCTTTTAAGAGCTTATTAAGATTCCTTATTTCAACATGGGCTAGCCTTCAATGTCACAACCAACCCATGTTGGACTTTGCAATTAAAACATGTGTCAAGTTGAGCTTTATCCATTGAAAAGTAACGAGATAGAGCTTTCCCCTTAACACACCTTTAAAGACAATTGAGTCATCTCTCCTTCTAAAGACCGTCATACACCCCATTAGTGAACAAACAATTATAGCCCATCTCATAAAGTTATGAAACGGACAACAAATTGTAGTCCAAGGAGTCAATAAATTAAAACATTTGAGATAGAATGCTCGGTTGTGATAGCAATTTTACCATACCCACACACTCTTTCTTGGCCGTTGTCACCAAATTAGATGCTCTCCATTGAATACTCATTTTTTTGGTAGGAGGTGAACATCCTTTTCTCTCCGGTCATATGATTTGTGTATCCACTATCTAAAACCCAACTTGATCCACTGAAGGAGTACACCTACAAAATAAGTTAAGCCTTGTTTTTAGATACCCAAATTTATTTGGGTCCTTTGACATTAGCCACAAGAGTCTTGGGCACCCACACACAAGATTTTGAGTTCTTGTTGCGTGGCCCAACATACTTAGCAATAATTCTATCATGTTTGTTTTTCAAGAGAACATATGACGCATCAAAGGTTTGAAATAGCATGGACAAGTTATGAGAAGCATTAGTATGATAATCATGAGACTTTGAAAGGCCATTAGTGACTTTGCTCTTGACTTGCTTATTTTGGTAGCTTCTCTCTTTGGTGAATTTTGGAAATTCTTGGCCCTTCTTGAATTCTCTTGCATTTTGCTTTTCACCATGAACATAGCCAATACCATCCTTCACATGAGGGCACCTTGTGTTCAAATATGCACTTCTTACATATTCAACCTTCTTACCATTAGGTTCTTGCTTCTTTTGGTGAACTTGCCCTTTCAAAGTTTTCACTTGATCTTTCAAGTCATGAATCAATTTTACATTAGTAGCACAAGTTTTAAGATCAATATTCTTACATCTAGCACAATGTTTGGAAGGTTTAGTTGAGCTAGGTGCATCTTTAGGTTTAGAGTTAGACCGAAGAGTATCAAATTGCACTTCAAAATCTTTATGAGCCTTTTTTAAGGTATCATAGTCTCCTTGAATAGCACCACTTGAACTCTCAAGACTCATACAAGCCTCCTTGTATGAAGCAAATTGTTGATCTAACTCTTTATTTTTCTTCTTTTCTAGAGTTAAGAGATTCTCAAGTTCAAGGTTTCTCTTATTTTCAAGAATGAGCAAGTTCTCTTAATTTTCAAGAATCTAATCCCTCTTAACTATTTGATCCACAAGCATTTTGATTTTAGTGATAGCACTTTTACTTAACCCTTTTAGCAAGGCCTCATCTTCACTATCATTATCTATTTCCTCATCACTACTAACAAATTTATGAGGGAGGTTAGATTTGGTTTTTACCTTACGCTTGCCCTCCTTTGCCATTAAGCAAGTATGAGTAGCGCTCTTGCTCTTGTTGAGGTTGGTGAAGAGAGATTTGCTTGATGAAGATTCTTTGATAGCACATGTAGCAACGTCTTAATCATCCGAATTGAAACTCTCCGCATTTGATTCCTAGATGGGCTTCACCGGTATACTTTTTCTTTGAAAATTTCTTGTCCTTGTTGAAGTACTTCTCTTTCTTTTTGCTATCATCTTCTTCTTTCTTCCCATGTGGGCAATTAGCAATAAAGTGCCCATACTTCCCATAGTTGTAGCAAACTTTTTTTCCTCTTGACTTGTGCTTATCTTTCCTTTTGTCATCACGATAATTTCGCTCTTTCCTCATGAACTTCTTTAATCTATTAAGAAAGAGATCCATGTCTTCATCATCAAGGTCGAAGCTTTCATCTTCATCACTTGAGTTCTCTTCAACTATCTTCTTGCCTTTGCTCTTTTTGCTTGCTTTGAGTGCTATGTCTTGATTTTTTGAGCTTGAGGTACCCTTTGACATGTTCTTTACATATTGGGCTTTCTACTCCATCATCTCATGGTTGATAATCTTTTCAAGCACTTTATCGGGAGTCATCTTCTTGTAGTTAGGGCTCTCACAAATTAGTGTACACAAGGTTGTGTTCCTAATTGTGTAAGCCTTAGTCAATCTTCTTGATAACCTTATAATTATTCCAATTTTTGCTTCCATAGGCTATAATCTTGTTGACGAGAATCTTGAGCCGGTTGTACATTCTTGAGGGGTCTCATTGTCTTTCATCACAAATCTTTCTAATTCTCCCTCAATCATCTCAATATTGGCAATTCTTATGGTTTTGGTGCTTTCATGAGCAACTCGAAGTGTATCCCAAATGTCCTTGGCCGAGTTCAACCCATCAACTTTGTTGAACTCTTCTTGATTGAGCGATTAGAGAAAAATCGTCAACGCTTGAGCATTTCAATGGAGATCTTGTTCTTGTTCCGGAGTGAGTTCTTTATCGTCATCACTATCCGGATAATCAACACCTGTACAAACAATATCCCATATGTTCGGATGGAGCGAAAATAGGTGATACTTCATATTGTGCCTCCACTTGGTATAGTTCACCCCATCAAATTGATGTGGTTTACCAATGGGTAACGATAAGAAGTTTGTGTTAAAATTATGACGAGAATAATTGAAAGGGGTTCTAAAATAGTCATTTTTAACTCTCTTCTTCTTTTTCTTCTTCGTCTCTTTGGCTTTCCTCTTGAGGAGTGAGAATGATTCCGCATCATTCTCACTTGAAAAAGAGTGTTCAATTTCTTCGTTTGATTCTTCGCACGCTTGGCAAGATTCTCTTAAACCCTCATCGTATCTCCAAGCGGTTAAGCTCGATTCGGAGAGTTTAGATCTGATACCAATTGAAAGTTGCCTAGAGAGGGTGAATTGGCAACCTAAAAAAATTCCTGAAAATATTAAAATCAACGAACAGTCAAACCTCCAGAGTCTCCGGTAATGTGCCGGACACTCCAGTCACCGAAATGTTCCGTACTTTGCCAGATGCTTCGGCCAGATATAAACTTCGAGAAAATTTTAATCAAAGCTAGTTTTAGCGAGTTATAGCAAAGTTTACTTGAATCAAAAGACTAGAATATGATATAACAAGTAGATCTAAGCAATTAAACAAGCTAGAAACAAGTGAGCAAATAGATCGAAACAAATCTATAAATATGAATAACAAGAACAATATGAACTTGCAAGAATGAAATAAGCACAAGGAGACACTAGATTTTTCACCGAAGTTCGAGTCCACGAAGAAACTCTACGTCTCTGTTGAGAGGTTCACAAAGAACCGGATCTCACTCGATGCTTTCTCTCACTCAACCAACTATAAAGATGAGGTTGAGTTCTTCACTAGCAAATCGCTTTCGATAAGGGTGAACAAACTTTCCGAGGCATCACCACACGAGTTGAGAGCTCTCAGGCACACCTAGCCGTCTATGAGCAAAAGCTTCAAAAGTAACAAACTCAAACCAAAGCCCGACGGTGCCGCAAATGCTAAATGGGAGTGTAAGCACTTCTCTCACAATCTTTAGCTCAAATCTTAAAAGTTTAGGCCTTGGAAGGGAGTGGGAGAGTGTTTTTGAAGCTCAAAAGTGTTGTTTGCAAGTGTGAGTCGCCAGCCCTCTCAAATGGGGCTAAGGGGGTATAAGTACGCAGACTCTAAAAAGTAGCCGTTGGACTGGTTTCTGACTGACCGGACACTTCGACACTTTGCCGGACACTCCGGTGAGGCCTCTCGGTTGGCAAAGCTTGAGCCACCGGAGTCTCCCGCACTGTGTTGGATACTCCAGTGAGCCCTCTCGAGTGTGGGCTGCTAGACCACCGGAGTCTCCGGCAACTAGTCGGACACTCCGGTGAGCCTTTTCGGGTTAAGGCTTCTGCCTTACCGGAGACTCCGGTAATGTGTCGAATACTCCGGTAAAGGGTCTCGAGTTAGGTGTTGATTTGAGCATTTTGACACCTTTGAGACCTCAATTTGAGTTCCCCTTGATAGTACGGCATACCTAGACACAAGAAATAACAAAAACTAGTGTTTTTCCATGAGAAAAGGCTCCGTAACTTGATTCTCGAAAATTGCGGGTCTTCTTTTTTCCCATAACATCCTTTTCTTCTTTTTGAAACATTCGCACTGTTAAAACACTTAACAAATGTCACTAGCTCTTTGAATGACTCGTCATTATCCATCAAAACACACTAGGGAGCCTAGATACACTTTCATACGCATAGGACAAAAACAGAATAGTACTCTTTATTTAGTTTAAGAGATACAGTATCAAACAACTCTTGTTTATTATATTCTTCTTGTGACAAAGGCATGTCAGCAATAAATTTCACAAATCTGTGATGGTGATTATTCATGCTTGAATCTTTAGATGATAATAGTTGATTTTTCGTATTACAAGCAAGCAAAAACAAGTGAGAGATTGAGCTGTAAGTTTGACAAACGAACAAAATTTAATTTCAGAATTGAGATCTTTCATAAACATAATCATTGTATCTTCTCGGAATTCATCTAAGCTACCAAAAATGACACAAACCTTTAAGTCATGAAAGTATTCTTTAACAGTCATATTATCTTGCTTCAAGTTGTTTAATTTGGCAAGAAAATGATCAGTATAATATGTAGGAATAAAAATATCTCTAAAATGACATTTGAAGTCTTTCTAAGATTCTGAAACGTTATTGTGCCTACAAATATATTTTTATTCAAGTAAAGCACTTTCAGTCAAAGCATTAGAGACAACGTAAATCTTTTCTTTTCTCAGACAAGTCATGTTCATCAAATACTTTATCTACATTCAGCTCCCAATCAATATATTCATGAGGATCAAATTTTTCAGCAAAAAAAAGTATTGACAAACCCATGACATGCAAAATATCATCATTTACCTCATGTTGAAGCATCTGTATGTCTTAGTAGGGGTGTAAATCACCAGCTTCCTTTTTCTTAATTCTGCCTATCATGGTTAGCAAATAGCAAAGCAAATTGACAACGAGCTAGGTTGTGTCCAACTCGGTTTCCCTCAACCGTACTCAATCAAGTTATTACATGTTCTTACAAAACCAACAGAGGTGATTTACAACCAATGATGTCAACCAGCGAAGATTGGTGGAGCGATTGCCAGGCACACAAACTTTTTTTGCTGTACAAATTTGTGTAGCTCGGATAGTTTCAATTTGTAGAGAGGATTATAACAATCAAATCAACAAATGCAAAATTGAATAAATGTTCAACAACGGTCATAGGTTAAACCTTACTAGAGATGTGAGCCCAAACACAAAAGTAGTAATACAAATGATGCAAAACGCTCAGGACAGCAGCAACAAAAAGTCACTTTTCTTCTCCCTTTTTTTATTCTGTTATTTTATTTTACTGCTATTTTCTTTTCTTTTCTTTTCCTTTCCTTTCTTTTTTCTTTTTGTGTGTCCTATTTTTCTTTTGGAAGTAATGAAAACAGAGGTAAAAAAATGCAGACAGCAGATATCAGATCTCTTTCGTGATTGTAACGCGTTCGGGTGGTATTTTTTATCAAGTGTGGATCCGTTGGAAAGATAACATAGAGATATTTTTGAATCTGAATTGATTTCTTCCTTATGCTATCTATAGATACGAGACAAGAACGTGATAAGAACTCGAAACTCTAATGAATTAAACATTAAAAACAGCAACACGACACGACAATGTAACCACGAATTCAACAACACAAATTATCAAAAAAAATGATGCACAGACTCAAAGATCTAAGACAGCAGAACAATTCAAGATTTTTTTTTAGCTTTTATATGGACAGTGAGAATATGAATGACACGATAAATGACAGGAGATAGATCTTACCAAGTAACCTGTAAGCTGATACTAATTGATAAGACTTAAGATATCCAATCTTTCGATGAGGTGACAACTATCAATTTGGTAGAATCGATCCTGACGATCTGACTATAAACGAAAAAGATATGTGCACTTTAGCCAATCGCAAAACCAGCTTATCTGTAAGGGTGAAAACGAAACAGAAAAATCTCGTTCCGAACCAGTTTCAAATCATATTTTGTTCTGATCCTTTTTGATATTTTCGGAATTTGTTCGAAATCGGAACATAAATGAGCAGAAGGGGTCAAAATCGGATCAAAAATGATTTAGATAATATTTCGATCATATTTTCCATTATCATATTTTATTCAAAATAATACCATATTTGTCTTGAATTTGAGTAAATCGGAACGGTCCACTATGATGTGTTTGGTTTGATGTATAAAGAGGGATGGGAGGGGGCGGCCACCTTTTTGCCATTGTGTCTCAGCGTCGAGCAGAGGGCGGGGCGGCCACCAAGAGCATATTCGCTCAGATTCGGTGGCCGCGTCGTCCCTCGAAATCGAGCGGATGCCGCGGCCCCCATCCTCGCGCGCGCTTCACCCTGCCCGCGCGCTCGCCCGCCCGGCGCATAAGCCTGCGCTCACCCCGTCACCCGCCTTGCTCCCATGACTACGACGGAGGCGAGCTGCGTGCGGCGGAGGCGGGATGCGGCTGTTCGTCGGCCTCCACATCGGTGGAGGCAGCAGACTTGACGGCCATCTCGGAGGCTCGCGGGCTCCCATCTGGACCGGCACGACGATTCTTGACGCCGGTGCATGAGCTTCATAGCAGCTGGTGAGGAGCTTGTTGCTGGAGTGGATGAGGACAAGAAATGCGAGCGGTCAAGCGAGAAGGAAGAAGCTGAGGAGATCGGAGCCGCAGGCAGGCAATGGACGAGACAAACGGCGCTGGCCTGCTGCTGCGGCGGGAGGAGGAAGCGAGCAGCCGAAAGAGAAAAGCAGAGGAGGTGGATGAGGATTGAGGAGGCGTTGGCCTGCTGGCTGCTGCTAGAGTCGTGTGGAGGCGAACGAGTGGATGAGAATGGAAGATGAGGATAGTGCATTTATCGGTGGAGGGACTAATAGACATCTATTTTCTTTTTTCCCCTTTTTTTCTATTTATTTTAACAAGCATATTCATAACAATATACCTAAAAAGAGACCGCCTCATTCCTCTAATCAAACATCAACAAGGCCGCCTCATCTTAAAAAGAGTAATGACCCCATCTCATCCTCGTTTGACCTCAAACCAAATGCACCCTAATACAGCCCAACAAGCCCAGCTGTCAGGCAGCAGCCTCCTGGCGCGACCCACGCGGCGCGCTCCATCGCCCGAGCTTACGATAGCTCCTGCTCATGACTTTCAGGCCACTCGGAAGCTCTTTTATTTGTTTTGATAATATTTTTCGTTAAGTAATACATGTTAATGATATTAAAGTATTATAATTATCAAAATCATGCATGTCAATAGACATTCTTATCTAGTTAATATAAGTCATTCTATTATCCGATATTTGTTCTTTAATATATTTCATTCTCGCTTTTTAATACATATTTTTTTTTCAATACGCTTTTTATCTTTTCAATAAATTTTTATTTTTTTCTTTCTCATTTTCTACGTACCACATTTTTTCATTTTTTTAATTCTTGTACTAAAGCTAAAACGATCTTTAAAGTGAACGGAGGAAGTACATATTTCGATTTGAATTATCATTTTCGATTGTTACCAACATATTTTTCATTTTGATGTAACGAGTTTTGAAATTTTGAATATCTCGATTTTGTATTTCGAATTCGGACTTTTCTGTTTTCATTTCCATTCGAATAAAAAAATATGAAAATAAAAATAATTTAAATGTTTTTTCCGATCGTTTTCATTCCTCGCTCTCGCTGTATCTATCCTCTGGCTTCTTTTGTTTTCCGTTGCGTTGTTTGGTGTACTTGCTGGGGAGCGGCACGCTGCGTGACCTGCGTCCACATACGCCGCCTCGCACCTCCGGTCGCGCCGCGGGGTCCCAAATCAAATTGCCAATCGCGCTCGCGTATCTCGGTTGGCGGTGGGGCTCACGAGAGTCGATGGCGTGTTTTTTTTTTTTTAGAAACACGAGAGTCGATGGCGTTAAACTCCATTTGTTCGAGCTTTTTGTTTGGGTCACACACACTAGTCTACAAATGGACGCCATGCCGGGGGTGACCCTGAACGAAAACTGGCCGCAGGGTGAATGGGGACACGGTGCAAATATCTTTGGTTAACATCGGTTCTTTTTTTCCGGACTGTTAGGGCCTTTTGGTAGCTTTTGATTTTTAAACAGAAGAGAGCTCTGTCAAACACTGTTTTTAAGAAGTAGTTTTTATCTGATTTTGTAAAGTGATTTTTTAAAATAAAAGACTAGAAACTGATTAGTTTATCTTAAAGAAGCAAAAAAAAATTATATCAAAATTATTTCACAGAAGAATAAAAGTGAATTAAAAAAATGAAGAGTCGAAAGCTCTACAAAAGCGCTTAACATCGGTTCCTTTTGTTAGCTGGATCGGATTCCTAAGTGTCAGAGAGGCAATCCTTCGTCGACCGGTGGAGCACTTGCTATTACTTACTCTATCCATCATAAAATAAATATTTTTTTACTTTTAAAAATTAATATTTGAATGTTTATATTATTAAAAAAAGAAAATTAAAAAATAAATCACGTTTAAAATTTTTAATAAATAAAAAAATTATAAAATTTTTGAATAAAACAAATTATTAGATATTGATGCTAAATGTTTAAAATGATATTTATTTTGAAATGCAGGGAGTAATACATTGGTGGTTGTGATTAACCAGGGGTGGATCTTGGGGATTGAATATTGTACTTCGCAGGGTGAAGTCACAATGTGCCTTTGCAGCTCAATCTACCCTGCACTACTGGAATCCATAGATTCTCCTAGAAAATTTATGCTTTGCCTATAATTTTTTTTTCATTCTAGGAAAAGTAAGGCCTCCTTTGGAAACGGGAGTTTTTCGTTTTCTGTATTTTTTCTGTGAAATTAAACTGATTTCTAATAAATTTTTGTGAGATCCTGTGAAATTTCTGCGTTGAAAAGGAGGGCTAACTTTACTTATCTTTCCCTACGGGTTTAAATATTTTCTAGGGAACGAAACTGTTTCCCTACAAAATTTTAATTTTCCTAGGGGAACAGAACAGCCGCCCCCCTACCTCATACTCCGTAGTTTACTCTCCCCATCCTTTCTCTCAGTTGCAGGAGACGGGCAGAAATCCGGCGGGCAGCATGCCGAGCGACGAAGCAGCACCGGCGAGGGGTGGCCAGCAGGCAGGGGCGGCGAGGGGCCCCGGCGTCCCGCCGCGGCGATGAAGGGCGACGACATCTCGACGCGCTGACCAGCGAGGGGCAGCTGCGGCCCGGCCCTGCGCCAGCGAGGGGCTGACCGCAGGAATCGGCCGCAAGTGGCCATGGCGACCTGGCGCGGCAATGAAGGGCGACGGCAGCTCGGCGCGCCGACCAGCAAGGGGTGGTTGCGGCCCAGCCTGGCGCCGGCGAGAAGCGGACTGCAGGCATCGGCGTCATGGGGCGGCTGCGGCCTAGCACAGCGTCGAGGGGCAGCTGCGGCCTAGCACAGCGTCGAGGGGCAGCACCGGCTCCTGCAGCGCAAGGACGGCGACACCATCGGGGGGCTGACATCAATGGCGCCGTGTGGAGATGCTGCAGCCGCCATTTCTGTGGAATTTCGTAGGGAAATACTTTTTCTAGGGATTTTTAAATTTTTTCTAGTGTTTTAGTTTCTAGGCAATCCGGTTGATTCTGGTAGGGATGAGTCCGTTGTACCAGGTGTATTAAGAAGTGAAGATAATCGTAAATAGGGAAACTTGTGAAATATAGGATAAGAAGGAATTGTGGATGGAAGGACTACTGTTTTATTTAGAAAATATCAAAGCCCTAATATCAAATTATTGCCTCAATCAAAGAAATCTTTTAAAATTAGTACTAAGTCACACCGCGAATGCATAAAAAAGAAGTTTTCAAACATCCAACACACAAAAGAAGCATTATTGAAGACTCTGAGGTCGAACAAACAACCTCCACACCCTCTCTTAAATAAATTTGAATTAAAGAAAGTGAAAAAATGAGATGGGTTGAAAATGACAATAAGAGAGATAAAGATAGAAAAATATTGACGAGAGAAATCTCAGCTACGGTTGAAATCTCAATTTCATCTTTCAATTTTCAAAAAGTTCAATTTAGTCTCTAAACTTTTGTTAGAGGCTCATCTTCATCCCTGCGATGACGTGACTGCCTACGTGCCACGTCATATCAACAGTAGACACGTCATATCAGCTTAAATTTTACATTTTAAATTTTAAATTGATTTTTCTCTTAAACCGTAACTCTGTATTTAGATGTATCTTAACTACCACGTTTCTTAGAATTAATGCAACAAAATAAAATAATGTATGAATTTTTTTCATTGTTTGGATTATGTTAAGATTAGATGTGAAAAATGTAAAATATATACAAATTATGTATGATACGTTAAAAAAGTTTATCTTTTTAATATTTCTGTTGCCTTAACATGACATTTTCAATATTTGGATTGCAATAAAAGTCCATTTTGTTAAAATATGAAGCGGTATATAAAAATGTAAAAAATATAAAATATGTTCAAATTATTTAATTTGAACATATATATCATATGTAAAAATACGAATCTTTAAATATAATAGTACAAAATATATATCAATGTATGATTTTTTATTGCAATAATTTTAAAAAACACGATGGTTCAAAAAGATCAAAAAATAGAGTTATAATATGAGAGAAAAATTAATTTAAAATTTAGATTCTAAAATTGAAGCTGATGCGACATATCACGTATTAACATGGTGTGACACGTATGCCGCCACATAAGATCGAGGACGAAACTGGACTAATAACCAAACTTTAAGGATTAAATTGGACCTTTTGAAAGTTTAAAGATGAAATGGAGCTTTTTATTATAGTTCAGAGACTAAAACAAGTATTATCCCTTTAAAATGTGTTAATTAACTTCTAGGCATATAAATTGATGTAGCATTTTTTAGTGGAAATCCAAATATATTTGTTAGTGTACCTTGTTACGGACTACTTCCTCTGTTCATTTTTATTTATCATTCTAATATTTTTAAAATAATTATCAATTATCAATCTTTTTTCAATACACAATTCTATTTTCCTATTACTTTTTTTTGATTTCCGCATCCAAAGATAGAATGAAAATTAAAAGTGAATGAATGGAGTATATCTTTTCCAGCTTGTATAGCTATATGTACCTTTGGACTACAATAAATTAGCATGGGTGTTAGATGACAAAAAGTTAGTTGAATGTATTTTAAAAATGTGTTCGTGTTAAAAGTCATTTGTTCGACCAGATTTTGCAATGATGCTTATTATTCCTAAATATAATATTATTATTTAAAAAAAATCCCTCACACGGCCTCCACGGCAGGGGCCTCAATGCACCGGTTGCACGCGACACACCGCGAGACGCAGGATGGACTCAAATGACTTGAACGGTAGATTGGGCAGCCGAGGCACGCTCTGACTCCACCCCGTGAAGTTAAACGATCTCAATCCGGATTTTAGGCACTGGTAGTATAAAATTTTTCTGTCATCTGAACCATAAAATTTATTTTTGCACCATCTCTGCATGGTCATATAGAAAATAGAAGTTACAGGGATCATGTGCACCCTGAAAGAGAAGTTGCATCGTACTACTTCTATTTCAAAATATAAGTATTTATAGATTTAGTTAAAATTAAATGATTATCACTTTAACGATTAAAAATATTTTATCATATAAAAATTATATTTTTAGATTCATAATGAAATAAGATTTCATAAAAAGTACTTTTTATCTTAGATATTATATAATTTTTTTAAATATTATTAATAAAAGTTTAAAAATTTTGAATTTAACTAAACTAAAAATACTTATATTTTAGAATGAATGTAGTAAAAAGTTACTAGTGTACTCGTTGCGAGCCTGTAGAGGGGGTATCAAATGTTCTTTCGGGTGTTGAGCTACACAGTCTCATTATTAAAAAAAAACTACTACGTCCGTATTTGAATTCTTGACATTTTGACTTTTATATACGTTCTATCTAAAAATTTGTAAAAATTCATTTATTTTGTTACGATTAGTTTTTATTATAAAAGATGCTTTAAGCATGTCTAGTTTATTTTTATATTTGTATTTTTGAATAAAATAAATGATCAAATATTTTGTCTAAAAGTAAAAAATGCAAACAATTTAGGGACGAATGCAGTATACAGTCTAGGCGCTGCCACTCCAGAGTAAAAAAATACTTGCTGATGATTTAAGATTCTTTTTAGTAACTTTAACAATTTGACACTATCTATAGATGATGTGTGAGACCGACTAGATGACATTCATCGAAGCTAAAAAATTGAAGTTAAAAAAAATAAAATCTGGATGATCGATTTTCATTTTTAAAAATTTTAAAAAAATAATTTGAAAATTTGAAAAAATTTGGAATTTTAAAAACTGGTAAATAAACCGATAAAACCGAGAAATAAACCTTTAAACTTTAAAACCTAAAAACCGATGAAATCCTTGATAAAACCGGAGAATCGATCTACTTTTGATTAAATTTTTCTCAAATTTTAATTTTTCGATTTAAAATGATTTTTAACCTATTTTTATCAAACCGATTCCCACCGATTTTAACGGTTAAAAAAAAAACCTTCTGGTGCCGGGTGCCTCAGACAGACGGAATTTCGGCTGACATCGCTTGTAAGAGAAGCCATTTCAGAATACCATTAGTAAAGAGAGGGTTCGGAAAATACTACTGCTAAGCAGATTTCTTATCAGTCACCTAACATTATCCCTTTTTTCTTATCTTTTCTTTTCTTTTCCCATTTTACTAAACACAAACGGACTGTTTTGCCCCTGCCCCCAAATCACTTGTTCGCGGCCCCAGGCGTTCTGTACAAAATGATCAGGCGCTGCTTCCTGAATGGTTCAGGGCAAGTGCATTCAGGCGCTGCTTGCTGGAACATTTTTTCCCTTTGGTTTCTAATTCAAATTTGATTAACAGTAATATTTAAAAAAATGAAATAAATTTGAAAAATGTGAATAGCAACAAATTTGTAACTATAGAATTAAAATGTGAACATCCAATTTTTTTTAAAAAAAATTGACATGACCCATGGACATATAATTGGTTCCAGGAAACAACACAAACATCATTTTGCCTTCAAACATGACAATTCATAGTTCTACTATATCAAATGAAGTTTCAAACATGACAATCCAGCGTTGGTCGCAGCCTCGTCGAGCCGCCTGGATTCGCTCGCCTTCTGCTCCGCTCGCAGGCGCCTCTGGGCCACCTTGGAGCCCCGCGCAGGCTGCTGGCATTTTGCCGAGCCAAGGGACGTGGGAGCTCACGCACTGCACTGAGGCTGCTGGCCCTGCGCGCCGCAGCCGTCACTGGAGGTCGCGCGCCGCCTGAGCCCACGCTGGAGCTAGCGCGATGCCTAGGCCAGTGGGGCTCTCCTGGGATGCCGCGACTCGTGCGCCGGAGCGTGGCCGCCGGAGAATCCCGGTGTGGGAGCGCCGCCGCAGGGGCTAGGGTTACGGTGGGAGTCGGCCGTCTGAGCTGTGAATGATTGATTTGGAGGCAAGGGCAAAACAGTCCGTTTGTGTTTAGTAAAATGGGAAAAGAAATGAAAAGAATGAAAAAAGGAGGATAATGTTAGGCGGGTGATAAGAAATCTGTTTAGTAGTGATATTTTTTCGACGCTCTCTTTGCTAATGCTATTTTGAAGATAGCTTCCCGTAAGCCGAAATTCTCCGCTGTCTAGCAGCGCCAGATCCATTATCTGGATCAGGCTCTTCCGCCGTTGCGTGGCGATCTGGCGGAGCAGACGGCTAGTGTGCCCGTGAGGCCGTGGTGGGCCCCGGAGAGCACAAGTCAAAAGCGCATCTCTTCTTTTGATTTTCAGAGGGCTGTGGTCGATGGGGCGGGCCTCATCACGTTGGTCTGTGTGGCCGCGCGGGCGCGCTGCCGTGCTTTGAGTGTTTGGGTTTTTAAAAAATGATACTCAAATTTTACTTGAGATAAGATTAAATCTGCAATTCAGGTACCCGATATTTTATATTCGAGTTCGAGTAAACCTAAATTATTCGAATTTACATTGTCACATTAAATTATAGTTATAATTTATGTCACCTAACACCGTATTATTATAGTTTAGAATGGATGATTTTATGTTAGATAAAGACTTATATATTTTTTAATATTATTTGTGGGATGAGCTTAGTTGACTTTGGGTGTGGATGACTAGAACTAAAATTTGATCAATAATAATAAGTTGTAGTAGGTTAAAAAAGCTCATTTTCTAATTATTCATACTTCGGGTGGTTCAGGTACATGAGGTACAAACCCAATTAGACTCGAAATTAATTTGATTTTTTAGATCTACTACCCAAAAATTTTATTCGGATTTCAGATTTTTGATTTTTCGGGTTTGGGCTCAATTTTTTTCAGGTTCGAACTTCGGGCTCGGGTTTTGTGCCTAGAGTGAGTTCTCTTGGCTCCTCCTGCGGGTCTTTCTTCTGCTCTCTCCTTTCCAAAATTGTTGTCACCTTTAATTTTTAACATTAATTTTAATTTTTTGTTAAAAGTCAAGGGCAACAACAATTTAGGAATGAAACATCATTTTTTTTTACTCTGCACTAGTTGAGCACAAAGCCCTGCTAGCGATAGGTTTGAAAACAGAACATGAACTGTCTCGGAAGTACCTCGGCAGTTCTAATTTTCATATTTTCAACTCTGGATAAAAATAAAAACAGAAATGAATCAGATAAAATATAGAGTTTCAGAAATGAATCTGAAATCAGTTGGTAATCGGTATTAGATCAGAAACAATAATATAATAACCCACCATAATAACATATACACATATCATAACAACGACAACATATCTCTGTAACAACGATAACATATCTTTGTAACACAAATTCAACGAGTCTTATCATACACATAGGCAACATACATTGGCATATAACTTTCAAGTTTGCAAAAATAAATCAAGTATTATTGAACTAAACCAACACAAGCAATGCCATCTATATATAGTTCACAGAATATGGTACTATGCAATACCAACCTACAGCTCTGCATAGCCAGCCATAGCACATAACGATAATTTAGTGTTGCACCTTCTTTTGAGGATATCTATTTCATCTTCTATCTCATAGAGTAATGGCAGTCTAGCAAACAATTGTTAATTGTTTATGTCAAACTATTTTAAAAAAGCAATTCCAAACATTAGTAACATACCCTTTTGTCATGCTTTGTCAGAGCAGCAATGGCCTCTAGGAGCTCAAGATCCCTCGTCATTGATGCAAGTTTCTTGGAAATTTTTGAAAACACAAAGTCAAAACATTACATATCAGCATGCAACAAAGTCATTATATAGAAATACAAATAAAATCTGTAAAAAATAACACTTTGTCTTTCTGCAACTATCTAGTACTTGGTGCATATCAAAGCTTCAACCATTTCGTGACTAACATGGGTGTGGTAAGGATCAATGACACGACCACTAGCACTAGGCGGACTCAGAAGCAATTGTTGACACATGTATTGCCATGATATCTCGTGCAATTTGTGAAAGAATGTGATACTCTTTTATCTTCTCTCCACCAAAATAAAATATCAAATGGATCACTATGCTTTAGTAATGGTTCTGCCATGTACATATTCAGTTCATTTAAGTTATCTAGATCATTAATATTTACATCATACAAAGAATTTTTTAAGTTCCTCATCTTGGTTCTCCATAAAAAATAACATCAGTGCTTGGGGATAACTATTGCATTCATGAATGTGACTATTTGATTATAAAGCATGTTCATTTCATTCGCAATCATGGAGCATACTCTTCCGTAACATGTTACACTTCACTGCAAGAATGAATAAGTGTACTATCTTTTACTATTTAAAATGAACAAAATTTAGATTTTATTACAAAGAAACTAGCTTAGTGTTTGTGTGTTGTCATGGGATCGATGATATCTAAAAAGATTTGTTATGATGCTTTAAGTTGTGGACCAGTGAAAAAACAGTGAGCCCAGCTGAGATTAATTGAGAAGGGGGAAATACCTCTAGTACCTATCAAGAAAAAACAGTCAATTGTTTCTGATCAAATTAGCATGAGTCTTTGCATTGTCCTTGTTGTCGGTCAACGAGTTTATTATAGTTTATGTCACAGGATAAAAAATACTTTACAGATTTCATCAATAATGTTTATGTGTTTTTATATGTTAAAGAAACCATCGCATACCGTGATGTAAATTTTAAATTTAAAGTCAAACCCTAGAAAGAGAAATCAATTTGCTTAACGAGGTATAAATTGCGCTAACTTGAACCGTTTGATAGTGTAAATCTAACCCAAGATTTTGTTCAGAGAGTTAAACAAACAAAACCAATTATTTGGAGGTATGAACTGATCTTCAAAAAGAGAAAAAATGGACATGGACGGTTTTTATCAGTTTATGATAAAAGCAACCATGTGTTTGTGACATACACGCGGAAAAATGTATCCACGTAGGTGCACACACAGCCAACAACAACAACAACAACAACAGGGTAAAACTCCCTCTACATATTCACGCTGATGTGCACTGCGATGTCGCTGACGCAGTGGATGGTGCCATTGGTGCATAGCCAACGTTCTCATCCAGTGCTTCGCATCCACGCCGCCGACCACTGACACATCACAGCCCCAACAACAGATTCCATTGCCGGTGGACCAAGTGCGCGCGGCTTCTGAAGACCTCGATCACATCGTAGCTCCGTGCTCCCTCGCGCCGTCGCCCGCATGGACCGCTCATCGCTGTGACAACCGCCTCTAAACCGGATCCAGGTCCTCTCAATGAGAGGATAAAATTCAGGGTACTGCAGCATTTGCTAGAGTAATTTGTGAATAATGCTACAGTGCTTTGCATTAATGTTGTAGTAGAAATTATTTTAAATGAACACTGCTACAGAAAATTTTGTTGATCGAGCACAATTTACGTTACTATAGCGATAAATCTGGTGCGTTAATTCTAGAACGAATGGTTTAAACTCTATTCTAATTTTGATTACTGTAACGTTTAATTTTGATTACTGTAACATGTTTGAATTTTGTCCTCCACTTGAGAGGACTTGGATCCTTGGCACAGTGGCAACTAAGATCAGCAGCTACTCCATCATCAGCTGAAGCTGGAGACATGGTGACTGGTGAGCACTTGTACTCACTTATTAAAATATCGGCACAATTGACTAAAGCACCGCCTCCACAGGGATCTGACACTGGACAACGAGAACCCGGTCGTCACTGTGATAGGGTAGCATTAAACTGACACGCCGGGGGTCTTCTCAGTAGTAGTAGACTTGAGTATGAACGGCATTAAAATAGGTAAAAGGTGTCAACCGTAGATCGAACTGAAAAACTGGAGCAATACTGGGACTATCGAGGATTCCCGTGGTGAATATGGGGATCAAGCAAGGAAAGATCAACTCAACAAGCAAGGTAGCAGTGCCTTCGTTACTGTTTCACTTTTTTGTGTTTCTAGCTGCAATATATATCTTAATTTAAATTTTCAAATGCATGTTCACAGTACAACAAATGCATAAATAATAGCTCTGAAGAATATACGATATCTGAGAACACAAAAGTGACTTGTGAATCAACATCAGATTCATGTTTGCCTATTAACAAAATGCTGACTATGACAAAGAAAATCTTGTAACAAAACTTGGGCACTTGATTTAGCAGATAGGAACGCCACTTGAACCTTCATATCCAGATTTCACTCCACTTTCACATTCATAACAGGAGCATCAACTTGCACTGCAATCTTGGCAGTTTACTTCTTTTCTATACAATGAAGTTCCAATAATTTCATACTAATGCCGCCCTTACAAACATGTCAACTGGAAACAGAAATATCACTTATAACAAAGCAAGGCTGTCAAGGACACCGTATGTGTTGAGTTATTTGCACTGTACGTATAATATAGATGGAGGAAAAGAAAATCTGTCAGTACGTGCCAGGGCATAGGGACTAAAATCCTCGGCAGTCACTGGCTAACGTGTGCCACTCACATCGCCAGCCCACTCCTGGCCCATGTGTCAGCCTCGACTGCGCAGGCAGTTGACTGCCGACAAACTGAATCCAGGGCATAGTAAGATGTGACAACAACTTAATCTCTTGAGAATCAGGCATTTAACCTCTTCTGTTGGTGGAAATTTTAAGAGCTGCCAATATCAGGAACACAACTCCAAGCAGGGGATTTCTGCATGTTCATCTCCACCATGGATCTTCTAATATGTTCCACATTACCCCATCTACCACCACCTGCCTGAACATTGCTGAACACCACATGGTAGCCAAGATTATCTGGTTCCAACTCCATAAGTTTCTGAGCGGCAAAATCTGCAAGCTTGGAGTTTGAGTGTGTTTTGCATGATGCAAGGAGAGCACCCCAAATTCTGCCGTCCGGCTTAACCTTCATGTCGTTAATCACTTGCACAGCTTCTTCGAGATTACCTGCCCGGCCAAGAATGTCCACCATGCAAGTGTAGTGTTCTAGCTCTGGCAAGACACCGAATTTTATTTCCATGCAATCAAACAACTCACGAGCTTCACTAACAAGACCCGAGTGACTACATGCTGAGAGAAGGCTCAGGAAGGTCACTCCATTCGGTCTTATTCCTTCCTCCAGCATCTGATTGAACAATTCCACAGCTTCCCTGCCATAGCCATGGCTTGAGCATGCTTCGATCATTGAACTCCATGAGACAATATCTTTCTGATGGATACAGTTGAAACACCTTTCTGCTGCACAAATATTCCCACATTTAGCATAGAATTTGACAAGGGATGTTTCCAAAGCACTATTACCAGATTCTGGGCCATTATTGTTTCTTATAATGTACCCGTGAATCGCCTTACCAAATCGTAAGGCACCCAACTCTGTGCAACTGACGACTAGTCCCTGCAGCACGTCCATGGTTAGAACAAGCGAAGACTCCATCATTCTCCTAGACATATTGATGACATCTAAGAACTGTCCATGATAGAGAAAGGCCCATATCATTGCTGACCATATACATCTGCTTTTCCACTTGAATTCCTCAAATAATTTTTTCGATGATGCTATATCACCACATTTCACGTAAAAGTCTATAAGCGAAACCGCTAGGACTGTATCAATGAGTCCGCTCTTTAATCCAAAGCAATGCAGCTTTTTTCCTTGTTCAAGACACCTAGACCTGGTAAATGCAGTAATAACAGCAGACAAAGTCTCACAGCTTGGACACACTTCCTCTCTTATCATTCTTTCGTACATATCAACAACGTTATCAACATTTCCCTCTGAAGAATACTCTGAGATGATAATATTCCATGAAACCACTTCTCTTCTCGGGGATTCGTCAAACAGCCTCACAGCATTATCCAGGCCAGAGGTCCTGCTCATGTGCGTCAAAATCGAGTTGAGAACAAGCACATCATGGCTCAACCCGCTCTTCACTGCGTAACAGTGCACCTGCCTCCCGCCGGCAAGGTCCATCTGTGCCGTGCACACCCGGAGTATCACTGCTAGAGTCACCTCGCTTGGTTCGCATCTATCGATCCTCATGTCAGACACCAGACGAGACACCACCTGTGTTTGCCCCGCAGCGGCATACGCGGACATCAGCGTTGTCCAAGAAACGACGTCCCGCGTGCGCATTTCGTCGAACACCTGCCTTGCGTGCTCCAATATCTCTAGCCGCGCGTAGGCTTCCACCAGCGTGTTGCAGAAATAGATGTCGGCGCCAAGACCGGCCCGGATGCCGACCGAGTGTGCAGCACCGACGAGGCCGACGGAGCGGCCGGGGAGGGACGCTGCGGCTCGGTTGAGGAGCGGGAGCGTGAAGGTGTCCGGGCGGACGCCCGCCCGCAGCATGGCGGTGAAGGCGGAGACTGCCTCTGCCGGGTGGCCGGAGTCGAGGCGGCGCCGGATCTCGGAGTTCCATTGGGTCTCGGCAGCGGATCCGCGCCCAGCGGAGAGAGTGCACAGTGTTCTTGATGTTCCTAACGTTCGCAGAGCAAGTTTTCGACGAAATGCCCAATAGTAGTTAAGCATCAGATAAGGGGGTGGATGCAGGCATGACCGCATGAGGCATGCGGGGTGGCGGCGGCGGCCAGGCCACAAGCTGGACAGGCCGGGCGAGAGCGCGTGTGTTTAGGGATATAAGTTTTTTATTTTTGGTCGGTGGGTCGGCTCAAATTTTTTTAAAATAAACTAACTTTTTTCTCTAATTTTTCAAAAATTTTAAAATAAGCTAACTTTTTTCTCTAATTTTTTTCTATCTTATATTGTTAGTTAGATAAAATAAACTAGATATTTGACTCACAATACCTATTAAGTATCCACTTGCATCTCTACGTGCGTTACATTAATCTCGTTGATTTTGCACTTAGCATCATGTTAGTTTTCAGTTTTATGCTTATTTCAGTGGTCAGCGCATGGCCAATGGGCACGGCTACATTGACTATTATTTTTGACTCAGACCTAAAAGTGAGCGGCAAAGTCACAATTGAGCTTAAATTAGTCGATTCGTGTCCCTAATGCTAATGCATGAGTGCCTAGTTTCACTGATGATAGTTGGGCAGGAGAGTATGGATTCGCTGACTTAAAAGTTATTGGTGCGTTCATCACTAATGTGTGGGTTATAAGAAACTGAAACGCTTATGTCAGCCACAAAATCATGACTAAGTTAAGTGAATCGATCATCACCTTGGGCTAAGGAAAATGAGATGGCCCGTTCCGACCAACTTTCGTATACCGTATTATATAATTTTTTTAATTGTTTTTTTCAAAACTAATAAACAGGAACGGAACAAAAATAGGAAAAACAAAATAGTATACGAGATCGAAAACAGTTAAGAACTTTTCCCACCTTTTTACTGCAGTCTCATTTTATAATAGGATTCTTCTGTTTTTCTACCAGTTTATTTTTATATGGGACAGCAGCCCAACACAGCCCATGGCCCATTTTAGTGAGCGGTAGACCGAGGACCAGTGCATATTTTCTCGTGCGTGCTGCTACTTAATTATATAGGTGAGGGTGTCATCTGTTTATGTGCATACAGGTGTCCTATTGCTCTTCTAGGGATGATATAGGCTGCTATTTTTATAAAAAATAAATTGCTTTTTTGTTTTATAAATTTAATAAAAATTTTGTTATTGATTAAAAGATCTCATTCTATTGGGAGGAAGTCTGGAAGACGGTTGCTGTAGCGTACAGGCTGGGCTGATGCTGGGGAAGAGAGGGAAATGAGTGTTAGAAATGATCGTAGTCTCGGATTCCGCTTCGGTTCTCATCCCTCTCAATAGCAAGTTAGGCGTGAGAGGTTGATGAACATCGTCCCGTTCCTCAATCACCCAAGCAAAGAACGTAGGAGAGATATATTGTATACGGTGAAACTAATTCTTATTTCATCATCTTTGTAAGTACACAAATGATTCCAATATATAGAGAGTAATAGCTAACTCCATGACCTTTGGTATGAGCCCATTATCTCTTCACATTCCATTAAGAAATTCTTAACACTCCCTTTGGGCGAATACCACGATCAACTCATACCTCGTTAAAACTCCAAAAAACCTGTGGGAAAAATGTGGAGAAAGAGTACATGATTGCCGTTTGATGTATTGCACTTGTTGCCTCATTAAAAACCTTATCTGAAAAACTTCATGAAAACTCACTAGAAAAAAAGAGTACAACAACGTCTTTGGACGGGTTATAACCTTCAAGATTATAATATTTATGATCTTCAAGACCAATCAATATATATTGTTATTTAGGGGTGTTCTCCTCTGAACCCAGCACTTCTTTCAAATGTTTCATACCAATTCCTTGAATACATTTATAAAATATAGTTGCAGGAAGAGACTTAGTGAATAAATCTGCTAGATTTTCATATGATTTTGTTTGTAAAATATTTACCTCACCTTGCTTCTAGAGTTCGTGAGCGTAGAAGAACTTGGGGGCTATATGTTTAGTCATATTAGTTTTGACATAGCCTATTTGCATTTGTGCAACACATGCTGCATTATCTTCATAGATAATGGTGGGGGTTTTGACGGTTTCAAGACCTCATGACTTCTAGATATAGTTTATCATCCGTCGTAGCCATGTACATTCGCGTGCGGCTTCATATAGTGCAATTATCTGTTAATGATTTGTAGATGTTGCTACTAAAGTCTGTTTACACGATCGCTATGATATGGCTGCACCACCACAGAGAAAACAAAACCAGTCTGAGATCTTGCTTTATGCAGGATATCCAGCATCTCCATATCCTACCATGGTTTGACTTTGAATTTTTGGAAAAAATAATCAAAAATCTCGAGTACCTTTAAGGTATCTAGCAAGTAAATTCACTACAAATTCAATGCCTGGTCTAGTGCAATAATTCACTACAAATGAAATGTTTGGTCTAGTGCAATTCGCTAAGTACATTAGTGCTCCAATGGCATTAAGATAAGGAACTTCTGGTCCTAAAATTTCTTCATTTTCATCTTTAGGTCTAAACGGATCTTTATCCTTATCAAGAGACCTTACGACCATGGGAGTTTTCAATGGATGAGCTTTTATCATATTAAATCTCTCGAGAACCTTCTTTGTGTAGGTTGACTGGTGTACAAGAATTTCTTCAGGGAGATGCTCGATCTGCAGGCCTAAGAAAAATCATGTTTTACCTAAATTTTTCATTTCAAACTCCATCTTAAGGTAGGTATTTGCCTACTTAATGTCCTCGTCATAGTCTATGATATTTAGGTCGTCAACATAGACTGAAATGATACAAAATCCATTCTGGGATTTTCTTATAAACACACAAGGACAATCCTCATTATTTACATAACCCTTTTTTAAGAGGAATTCAATTAACCGGTTGCACCACATCTGACTAGATTGTTTTAGCCCATACAGTGACCTCTGCAATTTAACACCGTACATGTTGCGATTTGCTTTATTTGGATCCAGAATTTTAAATCCATCAGAGACTTTCATTATATATATATATATATATATATATATATATATATATCCGAATCCAATGACCCATACAAGTATGCGGTCACAACATCTATTAACTGCATCTTACGATTTAAGCCGGCAACCATAGATATTAAGTATTGGAACGTTATGCCACTCATTATAGAAGAATATGTTTCATCATAATCGATGCCGGGTTTCTGCGTGAACCCTTGTGCTACAAGCCTCGTTTTATATCTCACCACCACATTATTTTCATCCCTCTTTCAGACAAAAACCCATTTGTATCTTACAGGGAATACTTTGAGGGCGTAAGTGCTACAGGCCCGAATACTTGCCTCTTAGTAGGCGAGCACAATTCTGTCTCTATTGCCTCTTTCCACTTGACCCAATTTGGGCGCTTTCGACATTTAGCCATGGACTTTGGTTCAGGATCCTCATCAATCGTATCAGCGATTTTAGAGACGAAATGTATGTCGACAAGTGTAGTCTTTCTATTAACTAATTCTCCCGTTTCACCATAATTTGTGGCAATTTTATTTAACTTATCTAGCTCTTCTTGATTTCCCAAAATACTCGAGTCTGGATGTTTCGATGCCTCGATGCTCTGAATTGTGCGCACTTGTGCACTAGGGCCTTCACCTTCAGGGTGTGTCACTTCTGAGACAACCGAATGGGAGTGAAATGCATGTTCTTTGGTATTTTGGCTTTGCGGACATCTCCGCTTAGCATGTACCGAATCCTTCAGATATCTCCCCCTTTTCATAGAATTGGAGACTTGAGAGTTCACACCCTCCAGGGGTATCTCTACTCACTCCGGTGCATTAGCCGCAGGGATATGCGATTTTGACACTCCTCTTATATCAGTAAAAGCATCAGGTAAATTATTCGCTAAATGTTGCAGGTTTATTATTCTTTGAACTTCAAGTTCAACATCTTTTGTACGTGGATCAAGTGAATGGATGCCACTTGCACACTATTCTATTTTACGGCATTCTTTTGAATTTAGGTACAATCCTCCCCCTAATGCCAGAAAATGGTCTTCATCAAAGACACTATCAGCGTAACGAGCCATAAACAAATCTCTCGTTTTAGGCTCTAAATATTAGATTATGGATGGAGTTTCATAACCAACATAAATCCGCAACTTCCGGTGAGGTCCCATAACTGTACGCGGGGGTGGTGATATCGACACGTAAACAACGCAACCAAATTTTCACAGATGGAAAATCACAGGTTCTTATCCACGTGTTAGCTCGAAGGGGGAAACAGAGTGATATGTAGTTGGTCTATATTGGATTAATGCGGCAGCGTGTAGTACTGCATGTCCTCAACAACTGGTGGGTAGTTTGCTATCTTGTAAAAGTGGTCGTGGTCTGGCAATTAATTTTATTCTTTTGATAAGAGACTCAGCTAGCCCATTTTGAGTATGAACATGAGGTACAGAATGCTCAACCTTTATTTCCAGAGCAAGACAATAGTCATTAAATGTTTTTGAGGTAAACTCTACAGCATTATCCATTCGAATTAACTTAATGCGGCTTTCTGAAAAACCAGCCCTCAAATGAATAATCTGGGAAATAAATTTAGAGAATGCATGGTTCCGCGTAGAAAACAGGCATACGTGGCTCCACCTTGTAGAGGCATCTATAAGTACCATGAAATATCTGAATGGTCCAGACAAAGAATTTATCGAACCACATATATCACCTTGAATTCTCTCTAGGAAACCCAAGGGTTCAGCCTTCAACTTTAGATGAGATGGCTTGGTAATGAGCTTTCCTTTTGCACACGATGTGCAGAAAAAATCCTTTTGCTGAGGAATATGTATATTTTTAATGCCATGACCAGCAGACCCTTTTATAATTTTTTGTATCATTATTAATCCAGGATGACCTAGCCTTTCATGCCATATTTTAAAGGATTCTAGGTTTCTAAAAATTGTAGGCATCGCAACATATTCTTGAGGGGCTCTAATTGTTGTATAGTATATTGCAGAGACGGTGCCAAGTGTTTTTTCAACTACTTTTGTTTTATTACTATCTGACTGTGTGATGTACAATAATTCAACTATGCCTTCACATGCAGTTGTAATATGATAGCCACTGCGTCGGATATCTTTAAAGGTAATATCTTTAAAAGTAATGAGAGTAGGTTCAACTCCCGAATATAGAAAAGCTTCTTCAATGAAGATTCTAGTATTATTTAGGAGGACCACAACGGCTCGACAGGAGCCAACAATGCGGCCATTGCTTCCGGCAATCGTTATAAGTGTTTCAGTCTCTTTTTGCAGTGTCTGAAAATACTTCGTCTCTCTAAGTACTGTATTCATGGCACAACTATCAATGAAGCAAGGTTCTTCTTCAGCCTCCATTGGAATATAACACTTATTCATGATTTGTAGAGCAAAAGTGCTGATAACGTGTTAGAAATGATCGTAGTCCCGGATTTCGCTCCGATTCCCGTCCCTCTCAATAGCAAGTTAGGCATGAGAGGTTGAAGAAGATCGTCCCGTTCCTCAATCACCCAAACAAATAATATAGGATAGACATATTGGATATGGTGGAACCAATTCTTATTTCATCTAATTTAGAATGACTCACCGATTGGTAGAGCAAAGGTGTTGATAACGTGTTAGAAATGATCGTAGTCCCAGATTCCGCTCCGGTTCCCGCCCCTCCCAATAGCAAGTTAGGTGTGAGAGCTTGATGAAGATCATCCCGTTCCCAAATCACCCGAGCACAGAACATAGGAGAGACATACGGATATGGTGGAACCAATTCTTATTTCATTATATTTGTAAGTACACAAATGATTTCAATATATAGAGGGTAATAGGTAACCCCCATGGTATGAGCCCATCCTCTTCACATTCCACTAAAGAATTCTTAACAATGAGGTCCACGCTGCAGCGCAATGAAGAAGTTATTCAAACATTTATTTGATTTATTTTGAGATGCATTTGGATGAAATTTTCACTTTGAACTTGAGAATGATTCTCAATTTAGATATTTCAACTTGGACTGTTACACTTATGTTAAGAGGTGAATCTCTTTAAGGACCAAATAAACTAATTTTTTAAAATATATTATTATTTAAAAAACTAATTATTTATTGTACTAAAGAGGTCACTAATTTTCAACCCTGTTATTGTCACCCACAGTAAACCGTAGGGCATGGATGACTAGAACACTTAGGGCATGTTTCGGTACAAAGTTTTTTTAAAGTTTTAGCAGAATATCACAGTTTTGGAAAATACTATGGTTTTAATACTCAAGAAGGTGTTTGGATGCAACTAATTCTACAATTTTGAAAAATATAGTGTTCTCAAAACCTTAGGTCTCCTTTGTATTGAAGGAAATTTTTTCTATTCCTGTGTTTTTTTTAAAAAATTAAACTGATTTTTGTGAAATTTTTGCTCAATTCCTACGAAAAATCCTGTATTCCAAAGGAGCCTTTTTAGAGTTTTGAAAACTCCACCTAGACCTCTTTTTTCTAAACAGAGAACGACGTGCCCTACTCTTTCCGTCACGCGCTCACTTTTCCCTCTATGCCACGCGCTCTCGCCAATTCTGTGGTTACAGATAATTCCTCTGTTTTTAAATTAATATCTCAAACATCAGCTTTTATCATTTATTTTATTCAAAAAATTATCTCAAATATGTAGAAGTAAAATTTTAAGTTGTGATTCAAATAAATGTAATGATAATCGAATTATAACAAAATATATAATATTTATCAATTTTTTTTAATAAAACGAATAGTCAAAATTGATATTCAAAGTCAATGACGACATCAATTAAAAAATAGTAAGTATATTTTATTCCTCATATGATCTTGATTTATTTAGCTGGAGGTAGGGTGTACATAAAAGAGTTAAAAGATCCTAATATTAAGGAAGACATTTGAGTGGGTTATTGTTTCAGGTGCAAAGTCTACCGCTGTGAACAGCTGCATGCCTGCATGCGCGCAGGTGCTTTTGCATGGTCTCTGCAACACTGATCACTAATTTGATTTGATATGATCACTCTACCAAGCTAGTGCTATTCCATGTTAATACTGTAAACATACTTAAGTACCCAAACATGTCACTATTTACCTTGAAACTGAATAAAACTTTAGTTTCTAAATACTATAGTATTTACTGACTGTTTTTAAAACCATAATTTATGAATACAATGATTTTTAGAAACTGTAACACCCAAACAAGGCCTTACTTTCTATTTGGATGCAAAGTATTTTTGAAGTTTCAAAAGAATAATATTGTTTATTAGAAACTTTGGTATTAGAAAATAAATAGGTGTTTCGATGTTAAAATTTTGTAGTTTTAAAAATATGGTATTGATAAAAAGTACAACTATTTTGTGGTTTTAAAAACTCACTCTTGACTTAATTTTTTCTAAACATAGTATTTTTTAACATTAGTTTTTAAAACTATGATATACTTTAGTATTGAAAAACTATGATACCCAGGGCCATCCGCTGCATGTATTGGCCCTGGCCGTTGCCACCGTTGATGCTAGTGTTGGAGTAGAGGCAAGATGGAGATGGCAAGTAAATGGCTCAGCAAACTGTCACTATAAAAAACCGTTTTATTAGGTAGATCAAAACCTATTTATACAGGCGAATGGCATTTTATATTCTATAAAAATCGTGTATTTATCTAGACCTGAAATGAGATCCGCCGCATTAGAAAATTCAGGCGGAGGGTATGTCCACCGTGTGGACTAACCATTTTACGAAATTAAAAAAAACATCCATGGCCTCGTCTAGCACCTGCAGAGTGAGAGAGCTTAAGGAACCCCTCCACGGCCGGCGGAGGCACGTTGAGCAGCCAGTTGGAGTCGTCCCCTCCACGGCCGCACCGTCGTCGTCCACGGAGGCCCCCGCGCCGCGCCACGTCGTCGTCCCCG
>BCLG01000456.1:42246-77972 GCA_001602295.1 Zoysia matrella
GATGGCGACGTCGCGGCCAAGCTCCTTCAGGTGCCCCTGGTACACCGAGCCCGAACCACCTTGCCCCAGCTTCCTGTCCTCCGCAAAGTTCTTTGTCGCCGCGGCAAGTTGCATGTATGGGATGGGCCTGGGTCCGGTGCCGGACTCGAAGTCCTCGTCATCGACGGCGTCGAGAGAGTCATCGCCGTCCGTGGTCAGCGTGTCCTCGTCATACTTCTGCTTGCTTCTTCTCGAGCGCTGAACTAGTAAAACCGCAACAACGGCAAAGAGCACGAGAACTAGCACCGCACCGGCGGCCATACCGGCGCTGAGCTGTAGGGTGGTATTCTTTTGGGACGAGGATGCATCGAGGGCGGTGATGTTTTTTGTTGGCAAGGTTGAACTGAAGGCGAACGAGAGCACGGTGTGGTTGCCGGCGTATTCACCGCCGGTCGCCGCAGAGAAGCCGACGGCCACTTGCTCCGGCAGCAAGCTTCGCAAGTCCACGGTTGCTGCCATGGTGTAAGTCGCGCTTCCGACCACGAGACTGACGTTTAGGCTCCTTGTGCCGTTGTTGTAGATGACCGTTGCCGACATCACGCCGGCGTTCACGAGGGTGCCGTCAGGCAAGATCGTGAAGGCCCCGCGCGAGTCCATGTTGTTCACGTCGACGCCGATGTGGTGGCTGCTGGGGTCCCAGATATCCTTGTGGATGTCGAACTCCACGGCAACGAACCTCGCGTCGCCGGAGGCGTTGACGGTCATGTTGTTGTTCCGCGCCTGGTTCTCTTCGAAGAGGCCGAGGCAGCCGTCGTAGGATTCCTGCGGCAGGTTCGGCATGTACGGCGTTAGGAAGAACGTCATGCCGTGGCCGGTCTCGTCCGCGCTCTTCCCCGCAACTGACTCGATGCTGAAGTTGAAGCTCGTGGTGAAGCTTGCCGCCTCACTGGTGGTAGCGTCCCAGAGCTGCAACGCCTGCTTGTGCCAAGCCCGGCCTCGGGCGCGCCCGTCAAACTCGTCACCGAGCAGCTCGATCCTGCCGGCCGTGACCTTTGCGTCGGCCTCCGGATGGAAATCATGGAGGTCGAGGGCGTTGTAGCTGAATGAAAGAGGTGTGGCACGAGGGGCGAGCAGTGAGAGGAACAGGACAATTGCTTGTATGAGAACCAGCAGTTGGTGAGCGTTGCTACTTGAAGATAAGTTTTGCGTAGCCATGGAAGCTACTTGGCTGGCTGTGTTCATCTAGTTCAAATGTTCAATGGATGCACAACATCACGCCTGCCCCTATTATTGCCTGCGTGATGATGAAATTCCTACTACGACAATGACGTAAGGTAGACAAGTGATCAGTGGCGGAGCTAGCGTTGTTTGCCCGGGGTCACAGGACCCCGATGACCTTGAGCAAAAGCCACTAATACCTATGATTTATTTGATAATGACCTCACTAATTACTCTATAGTGACCCCAGCGGCGATTTTGACTGGCTCCGCCCCTGCTAGTGACTCGGCTTGAGCTCGATCGTCAACTAAATTACCAGATAAGGTTGTTCCTAATTATCCATGCAAATGTTTTCATAAATTTTAATGCTAATTCTTGTGATAATTTTCTTACACTTAGAAAGTTGGGAGAGAATCAAATAAGCACTAACATAACAATGAGAGGATGAGAGAGGGATAGAATTCTGAATGATGGATGATTGTATTGAGTTTCAGAGGCTATATAAATAGAGTATATGATTTGAAACAAAAAACCCGAAGAGGATAAATATAGAAATTAATCTAACCAATCATAACAAACTGTATTCTTATCTAATTCTACCATATATTTTAATATCCCCGCAGTCCTAGTGTAAGCAACGCGGACGCTTGGAGTGGAGAAAAAACCGATAAAAGCACTCAATATGATGATAGTCCTTTGTGCTGATGTCGAGATAGCCGAGATGAAGTTGTGTAGTCATGATGTCAAGCTGAGGTTGAAGGTGCCAATATCGAGGAACTTCACATGAAGCCGCGAGCGTAATGAGGCGCCAAAGGTGCACAAGAATGCATTCTGAAAGAAGACGATGAGTCTATCGGGGGCCCATGGAGAGGGGTGACGTCAAAGTGGAGAACGTCAAACCGCCACCGCCATGGACGAAGCGTGATTTGGGTTTATCAAGCCCAAAGAAGTATTGGAAATGAAGGCACGTAGCGGTGTTGCCAGTACTGGGCACATAGAGATAGGGACCATCACGAACACAATGTCACTGTTGAAGGAGATTAGCACAGAAAACCTCAAAAGTGGTCACGGTGCGTGGAGCGATGAGGAGGAGAGTGTCGGTGCAGCCCATCATTGCTGGAGTAGACGAAAAAGGATTGATGTAGAGACTACAACTCTGGCAATGTGGTTGTGGTGGACAAATATGAAGATGCGCTGGAACCGGCACTACAGGAGGAATACCCCTTTAGCAACATATATATGTTGTTAAAAGTCAATATAAATGTTGCAAGCTGATGAGGACATCACTCCTTTAGATACACACAAGAGTTCTCAAATTAGTATTGATGAAACTCACGCACGACAGTTGAGATTAGAGGTGAGCTCATTTCTAAACACATGTCTTTTTTTCTTTGAGAACAGATTGCTACCTAATAACTTTATCATGATTAGGAACATTGAAAAAGTCAAAGAAAACATAAAGAAGGACTTGGAGATGCTCAATATCAGAACCGCACGTTCAACTCGAAGGAGATCCAAACAACTCAGGTTTGAGCCTGACTCGAACTCCAAGAGCAGCCTGCATTAAAAAAGATGCCCCAGTCTCATACGAGCTCCGTTTTGGACATATTAGATATAGTTGGAAAGCAAATAAGATAACCTTTCCAACGGCACCAGTCTCATCTCCAACAGCACCAGTCTCATCCTAAACTCTATATAAACAGTAGCCGCCATCATTAGAGATAGGTTTTGATTAGTTTTCTTTGTTATGAAACAGTTTCTTCATTTGACAGTTTATTGGTTTTTTAACTTCGAGATTTAATTCAGATTTCGCAATTGAGTTGTGTTCTTTCTTGTTCTTACTTGTGTTCTTCGATTTGCAGGCTAGTATTAGCCTTCTTGGCGAGGTTAATCATGTGTGCACGGTTGATAACCAGAGAAGTGGTGCTGCGATTGCGGGGTTCGAATCGTGTTGATTTGAGGCTGGATCGAATGTGTGTCGCATCTCCACCAAATCGAGAGTTATCACGACCTGACGGAAGATAGAAACCACGTACACATCAAGTGGTAATCAGAGCTTTAGGTACACCGTCAGGTTCACATTTATCCTTGTTTATATTGCATTCATCCTATCGTCCACAGAAAAGCCGCAACACAAAAAAAAAATAGTAGATCGTTAGATGTTTCCATGTCCAAGCCGTGTTTAGCCATTGCATAATTTTATATCAGAGTCCATAGTGTTGAGTTTGTGTCCTTAGTTTGTGTTTTGGTTGCTGGATTTCGTGATCTTTTTGTATCTAGGTGTTTTTCTTCATCGTTCATCCACATCGTATTCAGATCTATTATCGTGTCACATATGTTAATTGTTTCGTTTGCATTGAAATTTTATCCCACCCACCCACTCATATTTCGATCACAACCAGCTCCACCTTTTTTAGATCCACATCTCCATATTTATTCGCTGCTCAATCATCCAAAAAATCGTCCATAAAATTCGCATCCAATTTGAAATTCAAATCTATTTTCAGCCTTTCAAAAACATCTGATTCGGAGATCCATCATTAAAATGGTCATAACTTTTGTTTCTGGACTCTAAATTAGACATATAAATACTTTTTGGATATCTCCAAAAAATTTCCCATCCTCTGATGATCCTAGATTCAACAAATTCAGAACATAAGTTTCTGTTTTCGCACTTCGAAGTTTCAGCATAGATTTAACAGAAATTCGAGATTTTCTCCAGGCCACATCTTTCATCATATTGATCTGACATTTGGTCGTGTACCATCTTTTGTGCTTCTGGATCAGAGAAAAATATCAGAAAAATAAAATAAAAATAAAAAAATTGAAGATCTAAAAGCCAAAAATTAAGTTTTGCTAATTTCTGAAGTCTTATCATTTATGTTGTTGCTGCTCTTTGATATTTTCATTCATATTCTTGTAATATCTGGATTTTTTTATAAGATTGGGCCAGCAACTAGAACATAATACTTAGAACACTTATTCAATATTACTATCTGTTATAGAATTGTGTTACACTAATCGTTATTTCAGCTCTTCAAGCTCTACATATCCACCTTGGATCAGCAATGTATTTGACCCTGCAATTGTGAAATTATGACTCTTTGGTTTCTTCTGCCACTGGTTGCACCATCCTTTGCTTTGCTTTGGTAAAAATCTTACAAGAGCTTTTTAATACGTTTCCTTTTGCGGAATTTTCACCACTCAACTCACTGTAGTTGCAGAAATAATATTTTTTTGTTGTCCATATGTTATTTTTCTAACCATGACAGAAAGAAAAAGAGGTGAATACAATGTGAGTCCTGCTTTGCAAATAGTCCTTGATAATTTTGAGACAAACTGTAAAAAACGCATTGAGTTTTGGAACAATATGTCTAAAAGATGTAATCCACCGCAAAGAGATATCGCACATGATCAAAAGACGCATAAGATTTAGACCATTGCTACATCATCTTCTTCCACGAGTAATTATATTCGTTCATCTCTTCCTTTATACGATGGTTTAGATTCTATTAAATATATTGTTCGGAAAAAAGAGATAGATAATCTATTTGGACAATACCGTATGAGTGAAAGAAGAAAGCTTTTGAATGTTGGTCGTGTATTAGTTGATCATGCTTTAACTTTGTGTCAACATTAAATTATAACAAAAAAATATCCTCGGACATGGAGTAATGCTAAAATTTTAATGAGAATTTTTTGTTGACACATCTTTGAAATCTATGTCTAGTTGTGACGAAAACTCTTTGGAGGAGGAGCTTTCTACTGTACCTCCTACTGCATCTAATATTTTGCAGGAAATTAAGATCAAACAAGAAGATGAAAGTGATACATACGTAGAGAAAGAAGAAATACACAATGTTTCATGCATAGCCCAAGATGAGACTGATGATAACACGCCAAATAGTATTACTGAAAATGAGAAGAAACTTATTGAACATCGATCTACAAAAGGTGACAATATTTTTATTGCGCTGAAATTTTTTGTCTATCCTACTTTTGTAAAGAAACCACTAGTATCACCTTTATTAATGTTTGATTTGCCTACTAGTTCTTGTGATAAAGAAAGATTGTGTGCTGATATTTCTATTCTTTCTATGCAACAAGAAGTAAATGAATACGATACTCCTAATTTTTATCCATTCACCGGTGCTGAAATTAAACATTTCACACATATGAAAATGATGAGCTGAAATTGCTATCTTCTTCAAACACTGTAGGTTATATTGAATATGATTCTTTTCATGACTTTGCTACAGTAGAGAGGATGATATTTTCACATATGTGAAAATGATGAGCTAAAATTGTTATCTTCTTCAAACACTGTAGGTTATATTGAATATGATTCTTTTCATGACTTTGCAATAGTAGAGAGGATGATATTTTCTAAACTTGAATTGCCTTTGTTAACTAGAACCCATTTTTATGTTACAGGCAACTCTGATCATAGAGGTGTGTTTATGGTGCATAGAATTTATATTTGCTCAAATTTAAAATCCTGTTGCATGGTGAAAATAAATAACAAACTAGATGATGGAAATATAAAATATTATGCTATGTCATGTTTATCTTGTTTTTCTAAGATAACACACTTTATGGCTTCCCATAAAAATGATCTTGCTGATTTTTATGATAAAAATACTCAATGTGATGCTTTAGTATGTAAAGATGATATGTTTGTATGTCATGATCTTTCTAGCTATTTGTGCGTTTCTGCTACTAACCATTTGCAGCAGTATCATGATATCTAAGGGAGCAAGCCGAGGACGGTTTTTCATTTAGAAGAGAAGGATGAGATTACAAAGATCTTTGAGCCACCAAGTGATTGCATTCAAATACTCTTGTGGCCTCCACCTTTTTATGCAGGTTGTAAGGCATTGTGGAGTCGATGTCTCGATAGTGAACTTGAGTCAAAGACGACTCCAAAACAAGATAGAGAGGATGATGAGTACAACACTCCTTTAGATACACACAAGAGTCCTCAAATTAGTATTGATAAAACTCACGCACGACAGTTGAGATTAGAGGTGAGCTCGTTTCTAAATACATGTCTTCCTTCCTTTGAGAAACAGATTGCTACCTAATAAATTTATCATGATTATGAACATTGGAGAGAGTCAAGAAAAGTATGAAGAAGGATTTGGAGATGCTTAAGATCAGAACCGCACGTTCGACACCGGAGGAGATCAAACAACTTTGGTTTGAGCCTGACTCGGACTCCAAAAGCAGCCTACACTAAAACAGATGCCTCGGTCTCATACGAGCTCCGTTTTGGACATTCTAGATATGGTTGGAACGCTAACAAGATAACCTTTCTAACGGCATCGATCTCATCTCCAATTTCGATTGGAATCAGTGAGAATTGTTAAAACAAGATGACATCCAGAAACTGCCCCGAGTGCTACGACACTATCATTTGACCTTTAGGTCGTGTATCTTTTCTAGGCGCATTAGTATTAGAGTTTGCCTCTATGGTCATGCTAAACTCTATATAAACAGTAGACACCATCATTAGAGATAGGTTTTGATTAGTTTTTCTCTGTTTCGAAACAGTTTCATCATTTGACGGTTTGTTGATTTTTCAACTTTTAGATTTAATTCAGATTTTGCAATTGAGTTGTGTTCTTTTTTGTTTTTGCTCGTGTTCTTCGATTCGCAGGCTGAGATTAGCCTTGTTAACGAGGTCCATCGTGTGCGCACGATTGATAACCAGAGAAGAAGTGATACTACGATTATGAGGTTCGAATCGTGTTGATTTAAAGCCGGATCAAATGTGTTTCGCATAACGGAAGATCGAAACCACATACACATCACAAGCGACTATACCAACGCATTGGATATGCGTTGCAACTGGTGGCGTCGCAAGGGTTTTTTGCAACACATACTAAATCGTTGGTAACATGTATAAATAAACGTTGCTAGTTTGCAACACATATATTGAAGCTACACCAACATTTATATGCGTTGGTACTGTCAATGACCAATCCTATAATTTTAGTATTAATATTCCACCGAAATTTTAAATTCTTTATTATAGACCACTCAAAATAAATATATTATAACAACAATTTTCAGTCAAACACATGTCCAAGAGGCACAGAACTTAAGAATATAATTTTATTATAAATAGAATTTCAATTACAAAGACTGGCTGACATGGTGCTAATATTATCGTACAGAAAAGATAATATGTATCTGTCATATTATAACTTTTATATCTGAATGCATTCATTCTACATTGATCATTCTCCAACTGGACTAACAGAAGCCTAAAACTTATTTGGAGTGTACCGACTTTGTATTCTTCAAAACACTTGCATTCTTCAACAGCTGAATAAGAGCTAATTGTTCTCGGATTTACAGTTCTTCAAATATTTGATTAGCCACACTGCATGAAAACACAGATCATTCTTGTGAGTATAGGCATTTGATTACATCACTCCTAAAGCATAATACTCTCCATTCTAATCAAATCTGAATCATGCCCAAACTATAAAGTTAGTTGATATTCAGATGCTCTAAGTGTCTAGGAATGAAAATAATGTAATCTGGAATGTCTATAAGCAATAGAGAAGAAACATATTGGGTATCTGATTCCATGAACCCCTAAAATAATAATTTATGCAAAACAAACCTCCACATCATAGTTCAATAGTAATGACTAATGGCCAAAAAATTAAAAATTTAAATTACTTCTAAAAACAAATGAAAGTGGCAGTCGAGATTAGCAATGTCATCTGATCCAAGTCAACCATGAAATCCTAGTCTGACGGGAGGAAAGGGTTGCCAGTGTACATAAAAGGATGAAAAGTTAGGACATCTCAAGAAAAACAACAGGTTTATGAAAGCATAAACATGTTGTTCTACCTCCAAAATATATTTGTGCTTCCCATATAAGACTACTGAACCTAATGATCCAATGCGTCTAATGTAGCAAAATTACAGTTACCAATGAAAATACAAGGCATAGCATAGCACGATGCCCAAACATAGAATCCTACCACCCAAATTTGTTAAATCTGTTGGTAGATAAGAAAGACTGAAATCCTAGATCTGCTGGCCAAGGAAGACCCCTCAGCTCCATCAGCTGTTTTTTGCAGAGGCCCTCCTTTTCGCTATGAACAGAATAGAGCACCAACAGGGGTGTGAAATCTAGAGGAATTGAACGTGGAAAGAATCAAGGAGGACAACCAACCTTGCATCTGAGGGAGCAGAATCAGAACGGGTCGAGAGCGCTCCTCTGCAGACCTCGCAAATGTATGGGTTCACGGCTGAGAAATCAAAACATCAGGACCCAATCAATAGAGCATTAGAAATCAAGAAATTTTAGGCACAGACTCATCACGTCATGGGTGATCCATTCCAACCAAAAGCCCATAAATTGATTGAGATTTTAGCATCAATTTCATGATTTTCGTAAGAACACTAAGAAATGGGGAACTTGTGAAATCCAAAATTAAACTATGCTCGTGAGTGGATCCAATTAATCCATCACCAAAATATGGTCTCACATGTCCTAGCTACAAAAGCCCCAAAGAATCTCGCAAAAAAAATGAGAGTAAAAAGTTGATTGTAATGAGGGTGGGGATGCGGCATACCACAAGAAAAATGGCCCTGGACGAGGAACCTGCAGAACGTATGAGGCTGGTAATCTCCTTCAGATCTGCTGGGCTTCTTCCCCATACTGACCACCACCAATTGTGAAGGAGACTGACCAGGGGCCTCGAACTCTATGAAAGTACATCCGGCATCCGGGGAGTCAGTTGATGTACTCGATGGGATGCTTGATGATGAGGCAGGACGCCGCCGCCAGTGAAGATGGAACCGAAGGCGTACCAGGACAAAACCCTATCAATCACCGCGGAGGAACTTGGGCCGCGGAGCGTCGATTTTTCTTGCAGTGGGTAGAAGGCAGGGAGTTTGATATACACGGGTCCTTGGCTTTATGGAGAGGTGGGGTGTGGATTAGTTTCCAATACATTCTTCAACCGTTGCAAATTATATGTTGCAAAAATGGTATTTCTCTTCTAGTGCGGTAGCTGAGGATGGCGCGTAGGTAGTCTGAAGAAGAGCAACAGCGGTGCTCGAGGTCGGCGGCCTCAAGTTGGGACTCTTGGGAGTCCCTCAGGTCAGGGAAAAATGGCTTGACGAAGACCATGCCTTCAACGAAGATGCAACGACATCGCAAGAGGGCAACGGAGATGTGGCCATCGTAGTTGACGGCAGTACACGTGCTCTCAAGTCAACCGTCCACATGGCGCACGCGTCACGTCGCATCACTGACCAGCTAATCAGACTGATTATGGAGGTGTGAAGCGACGGAAGAAATTGGGGATGACCGATGACCGATGTGCTGATCATATGCTGGAGGAGATTTTTCGGTTCTGGTCTTTTAATACAGGAGCCTTTCGGTCGTCTCTCAATTGGAAAAATCTTTATTTATAGCTTTTAAATACGTTTTAGCTTTATATTGCATCTTTTTTTTATGTTTCTTTTACATTTTCTCAATTGTTACCACATGAGCTGACCAGACTACCCTAGATAGTCTGTTCACGTAAGAGACTCTCCTCTTCAATCGTGTAAAAATAAAAAACTCTACTCTTTAATCGGGTAAACATAAGAGACGCTCCTCTTCAATCTAGCACACATGACACATAGGCCCAAATGACATATTTCAAACTTTACAAAATTGTAATAGCATATGTCAAATTAATCCATAAAATTTTGACAGTATAAACCCAAATTTTGAATGTTCGAATATTTTTAAACAAGCTCAACAGAATGACATTCAACGGATGAGAATATACACATATAAGACACCAAAATAACATTTAACTGGCAAAAAAATACAAATAAGTCTGCAAGTCTGCATAGCATCTTTCAAATCCACACAAATATAAAAAAGAGTTCCAAAACATATCCATTTAAAATTATATAGCATCTAGAGACATGAATTCAAGAAATAACAAAAGAACTACTCCACATTGTAACATTCACTTCTTCCATCTTCTAGGAGTCATCTCCCTGGCAGCCGGTTTAGAGGGAGATTTTGGTGCTCCTGGAGGTGTAACCATCCTTGAACAAGTAGATGAAATGCAGATCATGATAATTGAACTAAAAAATGGACCGGGCAATAAAAAAAACAAAAAATTTAGGATTTTTCTAACCTTCTAGTCACAAGTCCTGGACTAGTAAGGTTTTGCTCACTAGTATTATGACCATCATGAATTGCCGGTGCAAGTTGACTTGAACAAGTAGACGAAATAGAGACCATGTTAACTGAAGCAAAAATTGGACCGGAGAAAAAATAAGCAGCAAATCTAAGATTTTTCAAACCTCCTTGCCACAGGTCCTGGACTAGTATTGTTCAGCTCACCTGTATTATGACCATTATGAATAGCTAATGCAAGTTGACTTGAACAACAGAACAAGTAAATAAAATATAGATCATGTTAAGTGAACTAAAAAATGGACCAGAGAATAAAAAACAGTAAAGCTAAGATTTTTCTAACCTCCTTGTCATAGGTCCTGGAATATTATTGTTTAGCTCATTTATTACAATTCTTTGCCTCTTTGGTGTGCTATTGCTACTAGCTTCTCCTTGTCCTGATCCTAGTGGTCCTCCTTGTTTAGCACAACTTTTTTTATACATGACAAATAAACAAAATTGTTATACCAAGAATTTAAAATTTAGTTTATGATGTAGTTTTACCTTTTCTTTGTACCTTTATAGCGTCACTTTGATGATGTCTATCTATGGCCTCTCTCTCCACACCTCTTGCATAAAACTGCCATTTACCTTTGACATCTTTTCTAGAGCTTTCACCTTTCTCCAAACATCCTTTTATCCTATTTTTCCATTGTCTCCCTACCGATCTTTTAATCAAAGGAGGCAGCAACTTGAAGCCCAGGTTGACTTTTTGCCATTGGGATTTATCTGTTAATGGTTGAATAACACCAGCATATGCTAGCCTAAAATGAGAAACTGAATAGTATGGATGCAAATAGCCAGCCATTTTTGGGTTTCTAGTACTTATTATCAGTGCCAATGCATGTCGCATGATTTTCCAAAAACTTGCCACTCTCCACATGGGCACCTATGATCTCCAATATGTAGAACATGCTTGAGTATCTCATGGTCAGCAGTTATCTCAGTCACATGGGTTGTCTCTCTTTTTCCTTTTGTGACTTTCAAATGTCCTAGGCACCTACTCATCACATTGAGGTGTTGCACTACAGCAGGAAGCATTATACCTTCAAGCCTCTCACCATCTATACCTGTGGCTGAAGCTAAGTGCCCATTCGATCTTCCATTGAGGGTTGTGGAGTCTACACTCAAATATTGTCAACAACCATTAAGAAAACCATCAATACTAGGTTTGAAGCAACAAAAGAATCTGTGAAAATATACATCTTCTTCTTTCACTTGTACATCAATCTCAATAACACTTCTAGGCATTTTGTTCTCAACCTCTGCCTTGAACCTGTAAAAGGCCGCAAAACTTTCTTTCCATGATCCAAATAAATTTTCTACTGCCTTCTGCCTACCAGCTCACACTTTTGAATATCCTAGTTCACATTATATTTATCTTGTAGCTCCTCTTGTAGCTTCTTTGCACCCATATTTGGGTCTTTCTTCAAGAAGGGGATTACCTTCTCTGCTATCCAATGGTATGTTGTCATTCTAGTCTTCACTCTACCAGTAGAAGCATACTTGTGATCAAAATTGTTCATAGTAATCTGCATCACATAAAACTTTTGTTAGTAAAATGACGTTGAAAACTTCATAAACTATGCAAAGTTAAAAAATTAGTACCTGACAGACTTTTCATCATGCATTAACCTTACCACAATAGCCCGTGGGCAGCACTCAGCTGTGCAATAACCCTTAAACCTATCTGTATCGGATTTTGGAGTCCCCAACTCAAACCGCCCCTTAATAGCATGTTGTCTCACTGCTGACCTGAACTCATTCATACTCACATATGTGCTGCCAACAACCATTGGAGGGTCCTCCCCTTTACCTGGAATTGTATCATTAACAGGTATGGCTGCACCTTCAACATCCACATTTATGAAATTATGAGTATGTAAGGCTGCATCTTCATCTGTATCTAGACCTTCATCTATATCTTCGGCTGCAAACCTCTCTTTTTCTGCTCTCTCATCCTCAGCTCTAAGTCCAATGTGTGCATACAACATTTCTTCCCCTACCACATGTACTACAGAACCAATTTGATCTTCTTCAATTGCAAAAACCTCAAGAGTATTCCAATCAACAACCGGTAGATTAACCATAGAAGAATCAGCATATGTTGCACTTTCAACACCACAATTACTATCCGCTATCTTGTTTCCATTTGTTATACCTAATTACTAACCAGTACCTGATCAGATTTATCTACCACATCAACAAACAAAAAACAATCTCCTATCCGCACAACTTGCAGCAAACACATGTAATACAGAATCATCATGCAATCTAATTTCCTGGCCAGTTAACTTGTCAAATCCTGACACCTCAGTCTCCTGATTGCTACCCTACTTCACCCTAGCAGCAAAATCATTCTGCAAACTCTTTAGTATGCATTGCTGATAATCAACAACCCATTCATCATATTTGCATGGCACGTGAACACAACTTCCATCATCAAACTTAGCCACGAGTTGAGCAAACTGAATGCACACTATAATTGTAACATTAGGATCGATCCTATTGATTCGAATAAAGAAAATGAAAATTAATTTGCTTTCTTCCTTGCTCGTACTTTCCCTCACTCATTCTCTGAACAAGTATTGCATAGGAGTGACATACTAGTTCCTTACCCAGATCCGAAACGAAAGACAAAGCCACTCATCCTGGATGAGCCCGCACTGGATGAAGCCCCCGCATGCATGTGTCGCAGCTCTTGGTCAACCTCGCCCACGCGGGCTGCAGCTCCTGGCTGGGCGTCATGACTCCTGTCTGCGTCCTCCCCGTGCTCGTAATCTTGCACGCTGCGGCTCCAGCTCGCCTCAATGATCGCCGCGGCTCCAGCTCGCCTTGATGACCGCCCTGCGCGCCGCTGCTCCAGCTGTAGTCGACGACTACCCCGCATGCCGCTGCTCCAGCTCTCGCTGCCGCTCGCTCCCACACCCAACGCCTGTCCTGTGCGCGCTCTGATCTGGGCAGGGGCGGCCGATCTCGAGCGCCGGTGGTAGGATCCGCCGCCCTCCCGGCCAACCCTAGGTGACGCGATGGGGGTGGTCAGGAAAATCAAGTTCTGAACGTTTCAGTGATTCCAATCTCTGATATGTGTGGCTGGGGTAGAAGTGCCACTTCAAATTAAAGAAAATATTGAAAATCAGTGAAAATATGGTTAAATTTCAGATAGGGTACAATATGAAGCTAAAAACATATTTAGGGGATGTAAATAAGTCACTCAGAATGAGATTCTAAAAAAAAGTCACTCGGAATGAGGGGCAAGACCCGAAAGTCTCTCGTATTAAGGGGCAAGAACCAAAAAATCTCACGGTGAGGTTGCCGGATGGCATCGCGGAAGGGGCCTCTACATGCACCGCACATCAGGACCGGCTATATAGACATTGAGGAGGAGTGGCCGGTGATGTTGTTGATGTAGAGACGTATAGAGTCAACAGGTGGTGGGTGACGCAACATCGATCAGTGATCGAGTAAAAATCCAAGAAATAAAAAATAAATCAGCAGCAGTGGAGGTCACCTTCAGATCCGATCCCGACATGAGGAGCATGACCTGATCTCTCCTCCACCATTGGTGACTCTAGGGCGGGACGCGGCCTAGAGCAGCGGTCACCACGACGGCGCGAATGTGCACAAAGATTCGGAAGAAGTAGCAACAACGATGCTCAACGATGCCTTTGGAATGGGGCAGATAGCACGACCACCGATGACCCGATCTGCTACATGACCACGATGATGGTGGCGATCAGATCCTCTAAACGGTGGCACTGGCCCCAACGGGGACCATGAAGATGGACCTCCCCATGAGCGCATGATGGGGAAGCATTAGTGTTGGGAGGGTGGGCAGCGGAACTAGATCGTAGTTTGGCTCTATACTATGTGAGAGGATGAGAGAAGGATGGAATTCTGAATGATGGATGATTGTATTGAGTCTCAGAGGCCAGTATAAATAGGAATACATAACTTAGAGCCTAAAGAACCAAGAAGGGATAAGTATAGAAACTAATCTAACCTAGCATAACAAATCGAATTCTTATCTAATCCTACCATATACTTGATGGAATTCTGAATGATGGATGATTGTATTGAGTCTCAGAGGCCAGTATAAATAGGAATACATAACTTAGAGCCTAAAGAACCAAGAAGGGATAAGTATAGAAACTAATCTAACCTAGCATAACAAATCGAATTCTTATCTAATCCTACCATATACTTTAACAATAACTAACCAAGAGGATGTTCAGATCATCCTCCATCATCACTTCGGAGTTCGGACTAGAATGTTCAGAACTCCAAATAGAGTTATGTTGAAATGGACATAAACTTTGATCCCGAATAATGTTGGTAAAGGCATACGACTTCGGATGAAGTAGATGGTAATTAATTAAATTCCTTCTATACTCATAATTTAAGTCGTTTTAGACAATGATACGATCACCAAAGCATAACTTTTACTTTTACTTTTTCTAAAAATATTTATCAAAAAGTGACATATGTATACTTTCATAAAAGTACTTTTTAAGACAAATCTAGTCATATGATTTCCATATTTCTAAACTTAATAATTTAAAAATTATTTATAATTTATATTCCAATATTTAACCAAAGCACTATGCAAAACGACTTGAATTAGGAGCATGGAGGGAGTGCCTTCTATTACCTCACAGGGGTAACTGTAATACAAATACATGAGCCATAAAAGTCTTTGCAAATACCATGACTGTCAACCATGTGGCTATTTAATTACTCCATCCGTTCATTATTATCACTATTGACTTCTAACATCAACTTTGACCATTCGTCTTATTAAAAAGTATGATAAATATCATATATTTGTTATAATTTTATTTATCATTGAAGGTGTTTCAAACACATCTTATAATTTTATATATTTAAATTATTTTTTCAATAAAATGAATAGTCAAAGTTGATGATAGATAGTAATGGCGACAACAATTTAGGAACAGATGTTGTATTTGCTTTATGCTTGTATGTTGTCGCACTTCGTGAGACAGACTGCCTCACGTAAAGGACGATCCATCGACCTCTAGGATTTTATCAGGTGTCACTCAGCGAGGCGAGTACCAACAGTACAACTCAAGCACGAGAAAATATAATACAAACTGTTGTTTAAGTTACAAACCATGTTTTTAAAAGTGCGGAAACGTCACCTTAATTGAAACTACCAGGGTCTCCTAAACATTAAACATAAAATAGTATCGAGCCCATACGATGCATCTTCTAGCAACACACAAACAAACTCAGCGCGCAGTGAGCAGGACTCCCAACTAATGTTCAGGGCTTCGCTCTCTGTTATTTTTGTGTGCAGGTGATATCACTTTCCCTCCTCTAGACCCACTGACAATACCGACCCTCGAGGGTGGCTATTTTTGTTGGGAGTCCTGCTGGCCACGCTGAGTTTGTCTATAATTCATGGGAGTAAATTGGACTTTATTATATTTTTAATGAGACAAATAGTCAAAGATATTATTAGAAATCATAAATGATAACAATTTAAGAATAGAGAGAGAGTACATTTTTGAACCCACAAAGTGGGGATACATGCAAAATTGCAAATTAATCTTTTGCAACCATGATGGAAATGCATCTTCAAAATGACCTTGTCGCAGGCACAATATTAAAAATGTGTGACTCTCCATTGAAAACTTGATTTGTAATAAGAGTTTTAGGCTATATTTGGATGCCATAGTTTTTCAATACCAAGTTATTATAAAACTATAGTTTTAGATGCCTAAATCGTCGCAGATTGAGATCCTTTTACTTTAAAATCACGCTGGTTGAGCCAAAATGAGTATGAAGCCCTCTATAGGAATGATGAGCGAGAGATGGAGAGGTACATGGACATTATAAATCGTAGGATGATAGACATTTGCAATGATACCTTTGTGAATGCAGGTAATACTTACTTACGAACAAAATTATTGTATTTTTTAGTTTATAGTGCAAAGATATCTAACTATTGTTATATGTGCAACTGGATCTTTGAACCTAAGAAGTCATTATTCTTACGAGATGGGTCGAAATATGATGAACGATATTCGAGAGGCATTTACACGCATAGCACCAACCGACTTGTGTGTGCAGACCCTGTAGGAGGCGAAATTTTTTAAAAGAAAACAAGGTTCATTCGTCACTGAGTTGGCCAACAGGATGGCAGTTAATAATACTTCTCCCGCAGCTTGGTGGAACATGTTTGAAGGTGACATACCTCATCTCCAGTAACTTGTGTAACAACCGGGTTATCCTTACCTTTCGATAAGTCCTGATCTTTCGTGTCCTTGCCAATCCCAGGAGGTTGACAAACACGATATCACAAGCGATCATTCAATAAACCATAACAGAAGGATTAAACAAGAAATGAGAATAAAAAATAACGAGTCAAAGCAAATTATTAGAATAAAATCCTCCAAAGGGGTCCATCGGCACGCAGGTCAAAACATCTCAGAGCAGATAGATCACTATCGAGAATACAATAAGAGCAGCAACGGAAGTATCAACATGGTAGCAGTAGCGAATCTCCTCCACACAGGCTATCTTGAGCGCAGGAGCAGACTTCACGGTTCGTCGGAGACGTAGTCGAAGTTGAAACTGAGAGTATCCTTTGAAAACAACAAATTAGAAAGTCGTGAGTACGAATGCTCAACAAACCGCGTACTACCTAACAACAATGTATGCATGTAAAAGGTTTCAAGGATAAAGGTATGGCTCAAGTGCTAAATGCAAGTTTAAAACATTTTATTTTATTTTAAAGATGTAAGAGAGCTTTATTTTAAAACTATCAAATTTTATTATCTTGCCCCATAGGGATCTCTGTTATCTCAGACGGGGGTTTATTTTAAATGCCGGTGTAATCTCCACACTTGGCCACAGCTCAAAAGCCGGAGTCCAAAATATTTTGAAATAGGAGAGGAGGAAGAAAAACAAACCGACTCAACGAGGAGCACAACTTAAGGGGTGTCCTTCCAAAAGGACGTGGCAATGCGATCGACTATAACTCTGCAGAGGTTATGCACTGGACCCACGAGAAGCGTCATCGGGAACTACCGTCGTAGTCCCGACGAACACACAAGACCCGTCCACAAGCTTTAACTGGCATCATCCATCCTCCAGGATAGGGATCTCAAATGCCTAGATATTCGAGTCCTAGAGCTGTGAGGAGCCTACCACTGATCAGGTGGGGTATCTCGATCTCATGTGGAGAGTCATAGCTCTTCACCACACTAACACAACATCGCCAACCCACGAGTAAACAACCAGTCTTGGCAAGCTTCAAGATCAAGCCAACTGCCCATACAGAGTAACGTGGTGTGCATGGTTGTCAACTGAGCGTACCAGGCTCGAAGGACTCGGACCTTAATTATCGGGGCAGGGATTATCTCCAACCTCAACTCCAACCACAAGTCTCACGGAAAGATCCCAGCCCGGATCTTTCCGTTGTACCCGCAACAGGTACGCCCACAGAGACTTCTCAAAAGTCTCCTAGCTCCTCATACTCCATCCTGCCCCCGCTAAATAGTTATGTATAGTTATTTGTAAAACTCACACATTTGAAGCACGGTTCAAAAACATTTAACACAAATTTGATTTTTATAGTGATAGGTGTGAGATAAAAATAAATGCGACTAAGCATGGCTAAGCATAAAAAATAAAATAATTATTCTAAAGCAATCCTAGGGCTCATATTTGTAGAACAATAAATAGGCACGGCTTAGGAATGTTGGTAGCATATTTTAAAATAGTTGGCATACAAATTAGTGTTGCAAACAAAATATGCAGTTTAAAATACTTGGTACAAAGTGATCAAGGAACGCGGCTTATCTGGCAACTCGAGATCGAAGTCGGGATCCGGGTCGTCGAACTGAGCGGGCTCGCGGAACTCCTCCTCTGGAACAGCAGCTAAACACAGCACGAATAGGGGTCAGACACTAGGTACGCGACAATTAAAATCGGTAATTAAATCTAAATTGAAACTACTAAGCTAAACGTGCGCAAAACATTCCCTGAAAAATTCTACACGACAATCACGACGAGACAAATTAACGAAACAATTTTGGGAAACAACTGAGATCAAAAGAAGTTTCCCAAAAATCATAGACGATCTAGACCACAAGGAATTAGATTAATCGCAGAACAATTAATTGCAAATAAATTAGCCATTAATCTAACAATTAATCAGAGAGAAAAAAAAATTTCAGAGAGAGGATTTATTCTCACCACAAAATTCGGAGATCGGAAATCGCGGACGTCACAGCGTACTGGATCGGAGCTCGCAGCACGACTCCAGAGAACGGACTCGACGCTAAGCAAGGCGTCCACGCAATGACGCGCACTGGAAAGGTCAAGCCGGCGCAGGGATCGTTGACAGTGACGGAAACCGGATGAAGACCGAGCAGGCGACGCGCTTCGCGGGAAACCGGACGGAGACAGCCTTCACGCGGTGCGAGAACTCGGCTGTCGGCGCGGAACTCGAGCGAGGACGGCACGACGTGGCTGCAGACGACGTGGTTGGGGCGGCTCGAGTGACGCACACGAGAGACGAGGCTTAGACGGCGTCAGAGTGACGAGTGACGACCGAAGACGCAATGGGAGCAGAAGGCGCGGTGACGGCGAGGACTGGAACAGCAGACGGCGACGCAGGCTCCACGAGCGGATCGAGGCAAGACGCGGTGTCGGCGACGCGGACTCGGCAGCAGGCACAGGACTTCAAGCGGGGCAAGGCTGGCAGGCGACGGAATCGGGGCGACGCACGCGGAGAGGCGCGGAGGACGAGGTGCAGCATATCGAGAGGAGAAACGGTTACAGATAATGAGGGGGTGAGGGAGAAGATAAGATTGGGAAGAGTATTTATAGGAGGATAAAAATGGGGTATGTGAGAGGATAAAATTGAGAGAAAATGATTAGGAAAAATTATTTAGTGATCCGATATTTAATTAAGAAATTTCGAAAAATAATTTTTGCTCCAACAAAAAATTACGAGGACTAAATTATTTTGGCACCGGAACCATTGAGAAAGAAGGATTTTGAATTGGACGGAACGAAATTTAGAACAATTGATTTTGATTGGAACGAAAATTGAGATAACTCACCGCTTTATTAATTGAAATTTACGGTATGTTACAGCTTGCATTATGGATAGTCTCACAGTGTGCATCATCGAGTAGTTGTGAGTGCAACTGGAGTACATTTGCATTGATCCACACCAAGGTGCGTAACAGATTATCTTATAATAAATTGCATAAGTTAGTGTATGTTAACTATAACCTTTGAATCCTTATGCGTGATGCTTCATGGACATATAAGCCACCAGAAGCCGATCTATTTGATCGTCTCATGGAGCTGTCGTTGTATGATTCTTCAAATCCTATTCGAGAATAGATGGAACATGGGAGATCAAATTCTGACCCTATTTTTGATGAAGAGGGCACCGAGAGTGACAGTCCTCTACCGAGCTGTTTTGTTATAGATAATGACGCAGGTAGACAGTTGCTACGCTTGTCTTATGCTGAAACAATATCTGAATGGGCGGATCAAAATATGGGTGATACTTACATAGGCAAGAGAAAGGTTCAAGGTGCAAGACAGAAAAAGTTGACAAAAAGATGAGGATAAGAAGCAAAGAGAAATGTAAGAATGTAAGCAGTGACGACTCCACAGATTCTGAAGACGCCAGACCAAGCCCACCTTACCAAGAATCAAATGATAGTAGTTCCCGAACTACATCTAGAGACCCACCAGTCAGTATGATTCCTGACTCACAGCCACTGATCACAACTCATCATTTCACAGGTAACTATTTGTTCACATCATACGACCAATTTTGACTCATTTATCTTACACTTCACTTCTTTTGCAGGTGAGACAGACTATACCCATGCTACACAGGATGAAGACCATGGTGCTTCACAGTCATCAAGAACATCGATGGGGGAGACAGCATTACTACGGCACCTACTATGCCGCGACAAACAGTGATACATCATACAGCTAAGGTAATGACTATTATAATTACCTGTACAGTGATCGTAGGACAGAACCTCTCACCACATGGGTCTACCAATAGCAAAATTCAGAGTTTTATAACATGTTGTACTCACAATAGGAGACAACTACCGCTTGGATGAGACAATATTGGAATGAATTCAAAACGGAGTTGTTAGCTACTAGAGGAATTCAACTCCTCTCAAGTGAAGATTGCGACAATACATATTTTGATTGGAATATAATCTCAAAGTAAAGTGTACTTCGAAAACTATATATGTACTTTAGATTTATTGTTGATGAACTACATGTATGTATGGATTTATTGTGTTTAGAACTTTGAATTTGATATGAATGAATATGTGTCTTGCTATTTGTGGATGAAGTATGTTGTGAATGTTGATATTAAAAAAAATTAGAATAGGTCATGCCCAATTTTTCAGCACTTTTTCATCTCTTTTCTTATTTTTTACTAATTTATCGGTTTTCAAAAAAATCTATTGGTTTAGCGCAAAAACCGTTCGGTTTTCGCTCTCAGCAGTTTTCAGCAAAACCGTTCGGTTAACAGCGAAAACTGTTCGGCTAACCGTAAAAACCGCGATTTATCGTTTTCAAACCGACGAAACGTCTCCATATTTGAATATTAAAATTTGAACGAAAAACCGAACGGTTTTAACGATTTTCACAATTTTCTTCTCACCGTCCACGAGCGGTTTGAGCAGTTCAAACGGTGGAATCTAATGGCTGCCGGTGATGTTGGTAGACTACGGTCCGGGGCTCCAACACTCGCCGCAGATGAAGTTCTTGCTGGCGTGCGATGATGGCAACCTCCGCCGCCTCAAGGGTGAGATCTACGTCTTTCTCTTTCGGTCTCGCGCGACTTCGGTCCAGAAATGCTGGTGCGCAAATTTTAGGAGGATTTAGGCCAGGGTTTTGTTCGGGTCAGTTTGGCTGGAATTATACCTGCGCTGCACGTGTGCTACTTTTATGTTGCATAGGGGAGCTAGGGTGCGCCACGTGTTCGGCATCCTTCTACTGTAGAACACGGTTCCATTATTCACTGTTTGAATTGATCGTGCCTGATCGATTCCTGCTTCGTAGCAAGAATGTATGTCTATCCTTTTTAGCATATCAGGTGTGAGCAGTGTGGATGCAAAGATCTAGTATACGTTTTGGTATGGAAATTTTGAGGATAAATAGGTTCGTTGGTTTGTTAATTATCAGGATTCTTTGTGATGTTCGCTTGCTTTTAGAAACCTTAAGCTTCTTTAATTCAGCTTATTTTACAAGTGTTCCTCTCCTCGTCCGCTGTTTTGGATTGAGATGCTGATCTGCACATTTACCTGGTTATCCGATCCTTTTTTTTAATGCAACAACCTCTATGACACTTTCTAGACACCTGTGTTTTACTGAGTTGCCTTTTGGAAATTTGCAATTTGAAGCCCTGGTTGGTAGCATGGATAAGGATGACCAGGAGTCGCTTCTGTGAGGATGGAGGGTGTAGGGGCACTGCACGCGCAGCAATGAATGGTAAAGTGGATATTTGCAAGTACTTGGTGGAGGAGCTGAAGTTTGATGTCAATTCAGCAGCCAGCGATGATTCTGGTATGTGGTTCAGTGAGCATTCAACGATATTTCCATATTTATGTTGCTAGTTTGTTACCACCTCACTCTGTTTCTTTAAGAAACTTACTAAAATATCTTTCTCCTATTATGCACTGATAATGATAGATATCTTCCGTCAAAGTATTAGCTGTGACGATTTGGCAGAGGTGTTTACGATTTTACAAATTTAGTAAATTGCTTTTTTGTAATTCTCTTGCTAGGTCCCTTGACCTTTTTAGTCACAAGTGGTCAAATAGCCGCTGCCAGGTATCTTCTTGACAAAGGTGCAGATCCAAATAAGCAAGATCATGATGGGTTTGCTCCTCTACATGACGCAGCAAGGGAAGGTCTCTTTCTGCACATGCCTAGATTTCTACCCACATTTTGCATGCTTACAATTAATCACTGGATAGAAGCAAGTTAGGATAGTACTATTTATCTTTTCCTGTTGAAGTGCTGTTTGCTCTGCTGGAGGTTATTATTTCTTATTATGACCTTATATGGCGCTTGCGTGTATCCAATGCCCGATAGTGCACCAGTGATTGTTGTCTTGCTGTTCTTGTAAATACATTGAAGTGTCTTGAAAAGAGGAAAGATGTGTATCTTCCTATGCCTTGTTTTATGTTAAAGACATAAAATCAGCCCAAGTGGTTGGCACTAACATGAATGCTTAACAGAGAAAATGATATCCATGAATCATATACGAACATTATTTGATACATACTTGTACAGGAAACAATATTGTAGTAAAGTGCTTTATCTGTAGTGTACTCCTGTTCCATAACTTTCAGTTTGCTTTCAGGTTTGATGAAATTGCAAAATTGCTGCTTTCTTATGGAGCTAGTGTCGATATATCATCTCCTGAAGGGACACCACTACATGCTGCTGCCCCCTATGGAAAGATTAGCATCATGCACATCTTGCTGGAGCATCATGCAGATGTAACTTTATATTTCGTTTACGAGAATTTCTGTGATATAGAATATAAATTAAGGCCTAATCTTTGAGACTAAAAAGCATCCCCCAACAACTTTATATGCTGCTATGCAAAGTTGAATCCTTGTATTCACACAGCTTTAGGGCCAGTTTCGTTTATAGCCAAACTTTGCCACATATTTTTGGCCAACATAGCTAAAATTATGGTGAGCAATTTGGTCACCACATTTTTGGCAACGTTTGGCAAAGTATGACATGTGCGGTATCAATATGGCATGCCACAAGTATAGCAGGTGACCAAACACTGACCAAAAAAACTATATCATGCCAAATAGTTAGCATGGCAAAGTTTGGTAAACAACCAAACATGCCCTTAGTTCTTGTATTTGTAGCCCAACTTGCATCCATATCCCCAGCAGGATTCAAGTGATATGTAGGACCTATTCATACTTGACCTTTTTCCTTTCTTGCTGCTTTTAGATAGAAAAGCTTCATTCCTAACCCATGAAAGGCGACTACCTTGTTTATTAGTTCCTACACTTGTCTTATATTGCTTTATAATTTGGTTGTAATCATGAATTCATGATTTATACGGTTCCAGTTGACTTTTTTTCAAGATTAGTTATTATCAATATATGTGAGGAAAATGGTTATAGAAAAATGGCTTCATGCAGAAATTAGTGAATGAACTGCAGTACAATTATCAGCTTAGAAATTCATCAATAAAATCGAACATGCAGAAGAGCTGCATATCATTATATTATGAAAGTTTGGACAAAGGCCCGTACAGCACACCCTTCTTATACACATTAACAAAGTACATTTGGGCCCCTAGAAATTCATCTAAAAATATCTGTTTACTCTCTAGTTTAATTCCAGGAAAATATGTGTGTTCATGCTTTACTAATAGAAGAATCATGACAATTTCACGTAGGAAATGACATACTTTTCTGGAAAAAAAATGCAGGTGTCCAAGGTCTCACAAAAGTTATGTACACCTCTGGCTGAGACTCTTCTTGCCACTCCTGAAAGATTGGATGAATCAACTTGCTTGAAGTGCATGAAGTTCCTTGTCAAGGTCCTATCAAATAACCTTATTCTTTATATTATGATTTAAGAAAAAGAATGATCTTCAAGAACTTACTGCATCTTTATGGACTGTAATGTTCACAACCTGCTTCTATGATTTGCATACCCAGGCTGGTGCTGATTTGAATTCTAGAAATCCGGAGACTCCATTGGTGATAGCAACTATCAAGGGCTTAAAAGAATGTGTTGAGTATCTGTTGGAGGCTGTTGCAGACGCCAATATTCCAGCTAATGATGTAATTCTTTCTAATTCCTGTGTGACTTGGTTGGTCTATAAATTATATTGTGTTTTGCATGAAAATCTTTACTGGACATGTAGGTTTTCTGTTGTTCTTATATAGTATATTTTTTTAATTAGTTCGTTTACATATCAGGTTGGTAGCAGACCAATTGAAATTGCTGCAGAATCTGGAAGAAGAGATCTTTTGCAAATCCTATTTCCTTTCACTTCACCAATTTTTGCCGTGTCTAATTGGAGTATCGATGGAATCATTGCTTATGCAAAATCAAGGAACTCAAAGGGCAAGGTTAGTAATCTAAATTGATTCTCAAATCATTATAATTTGTGTGACATGTGATTGTTGTTTTTGTATGGCGGCAGCTTTGCATATATGTCATCCTCTGCCCATAATTCTCAACAAACTTTCTTTTCTTTATGTCCTTCAGTTCTTTATTGCCATTTTGTTTATTAGACGTTTTGAAGAAATTTTATGAAAAGCTAATCGGACTTTTTAATTCAAGGATGAATGGTGAAATGAGAAGTATAAATTGAATGCCTGGTTGCCTTTCCTCTCAATTGTTTTTGCAAAAAATGTTCAAATGAAGTGGCAGATCTCGAGCATTGAAATATTTGTGTGAAGTATGCTAAAATTGATAGCCGAGTATGCTTCTGTGCTGTGAGTATCAACATGGTGCAAACTATGTTTTTTTAGGCGAAGTACATTAGTGAAACCCCTACTGTGGTGCTGCCTATGTGTTTATTAGGTCCTGGTCTTTTATGGTATTAATCATACTGTTATGTGATAAGTGTGATGCTTATTTGTAAAGGTTAATCCAATTGGTAAAGATAGCAAGGTTCAGCTAAAATTACATGCGGAGAAAACAGTCAAGCAGCAAGATGGTGGCGCATCTAAGCCACATCCTGAGGTATTTTTTGACACTGAAGTTCCTATTGTAAAGCTGTCATCTTATCATTTTTAGATGCCTTAGTTTCAAAAATAACTATAGCTATTTTGAAGTGTTACACAATGTGCTTTTACGGTTGTATACTAAATTTTCTTATGGGCTTCATTTTTCTCTTATGTGATTAATAATTTAACTACTTGATTTAATCTACTCGCTTCATTTATTAAATTAAAGCCAAAAAGCGGCACGTGTTCTAGTGTATGCTAATTTCAGACGAGACAGTCAGTGTGCCTTTTAATAATTATTTAATTATCTATTGTATGTGATATTATGAGTATCTAGTAATTAAGTAACTATTAATTTGCTTGATTTTATCTTTATAGTTAAGTTTCTAAAACTATTGTGCGGTGTTGGTGCTAGGGCATGTGAATGTAGGATAAGATGCATGCGTGCCATCTAATATTTACTTTATTTAATTTTATAATAAATATGAAACTAATCTATTATGATTAAAGGTTAATTACTTTATTTTATAATACGCAGCTGCTTTCAATAACTAATTATTAAACTCCACAGCGATACATACAACAGGTTGTTTGTGTTTTAATGCATGTCGACAACATAACGAAAATGCAATCTATTTATGATATGATTTTATACTATAATATGATACGCGATAAAATACCACATTAAGAACTAATAATAACCAACCAGGAAAATAAAGGCGAACTAAATAAAAGCTGTAAAAGGTCAAGAGTAGAGGAGACCTGAATGGTAAGAAGGGCTCAGGCTGGATTTTGGCATTGTGGTAGATGTTGGATTGGAGTGGATAGAGTTTGAATCGATATAGACTTATCGGACCACGGATATCATTTATCGGGAGATTGTAAGTTTTGAGATAATATAGAGGATTACGGTGCATTTGGGATTGAACAATTGTGCTACAGGATAGCTCATGTCATGACGGATGCATGAGCATAGAATAATCGAATTTGGAGTTATAAGTGAGAAGTTATGAGGCTTTGAATATATAGGGGCTTGTATATAATAGTCAAACAGGAGGGTTGTCAAAGGCTAGTCTATCATTATGATAAAGTGTTGGGGCCTGGACGTAAAAAGGGTTAGACTAGATTGTAAATAACAGTAAGTCTCGGGGTCTTTTTTGAAAACTTGATTAATATAGAAATTGATAGAACTCAGAGGGCTTTTTTGAGAAATGAGATTTTTACCGTGAGGGGCTTCGTTCACCGGTGGTAAAACCAGTGGACCGTGTCTATGGTTTTGTGGACCATGCCTGGGGCTGTCCATGAGCTGGCCGTGGATCACAGCGGCAAAGGTGCAGCCAGCCGGCCAGGGAGGGCTCGCCGGAGCTTGGGAACGGGTGGAGGAGCAGGAGGACGACGCCGTGAACCTAGCCGCAGGGTCGGAGGGGCTGGGAGGCACTGTAGAACGCCAGCGACGAGGTCCCGTTCGAGTTCAGCCATGGCGCATGGCGTCAGGGCGCGGGAGGGCCAAGGTGGCCTGGGTTTCAGGTGCAAGAGGAAGAGGCCGGTGCAGGGAAGGCCGTGGTGGGCGTGGCGAGGTCGGAGGCATGTCGTGGAGCGCCAACATCGACGAGGGGTGGCGTGCCACATTGGGTCTTGGTGCCAGGGCCGGTGGAGGCATCGGGGTGGCTCAAGCTCAGTCGCAGAGGAGTGAGGCGGCGCAGGGGTCCTTGTGGTGGCTCAGGTGTGCCGGCCAGGAGCCAAAGAGCACCGGCGGCGGAGAGGCTGGCCATGCGTGGCGACGCACGGTGTTAGAATGCAGGGGAAAGGGGCAGGGCGTGGTGAGCTGGGCTCCTGTTCAGAGAGTAGGATTGAAGAGAAGGCAGAGAGAAGGAGGTGGCTGTTCTTATAGTCAAAGGGTTCTTTCGGTGAGAAGGAACGTATTGCTTTGGAGAGAAGGAACCTGTTGCTTCGGAGAGAAAGTGTTGCTTCGGAGAGAACGAACGTGAAGAGAGAGAAGAAGATTGAGGAGGAAGAAAAAGAGTTTAGGTGGATGATAGGTAGGACCCATGAGTAAGTCAATCCGGTTCTCACTCAAATATTTTGGGTATAGAAAAGAGAAGAGCAACCGAACTCAAACTAGGTTGAGAATTCGTGGGATTGATCTATAGCAAGTGTTTTATAACATAAATTGTCGGGACAACGTTTTTCAAAAGAGTCAGAAAGTTAAGGAATTTTGAAGAAGGTTAACTGTTAAAAGAGGTTGTCTGCGAAAAGGAACGGATTATTTATCAATTATTGTCTGTTTTGATTGAAAATCAAACTTTCAGAGCTCAGATGGGTTTGAGATTTTGTGGGGTGGTAGAATATTTTTGGATGAACAACTTTTCTTTTGGGTTTATCTCCGAATTTGATTTCGACTTTGTTCTATAAAATTCGGAGAGTAAATAGCTAGCTTAAAGGAGTGAATGTATTTGAAGAAGGTCAATAGGATTCAAATGAACCCCAAGGATATTCAAAGATTGGATGGATTCGAAATTTAAACGGTAAGATGAAATTTAGACGGTACACTAGAAAACAAACGGCAAAGATGAAAAAGAAAAAGGCAATCACTCACACGGTTAAATTTTAATATTTTATAAAATCTTCGATTAATTCAGTTTGAATTACAAAATAAATTTTTCTATTTAAAAAAAAAGAGAAAGAGAGAGACAAAAATGTTAGCCTTTTCGTTAGCGACAAATTAAATTTTTGAGTTTTAATTAGGATGTATTTTGGGTGTGACATTCTCTCAAATCTACTCTCTGCGGTGGTGGCCGGTGGCAGATTGGGAGGAACGGGGGTGACGGCGGAGTGGTCGGCGACGACGAACTGGCGGCGCGACCAAAGCTTTTCTCTCCCTCCTCCCTCCCGTGCTGCGCCCGCTCACGCCGACGAGCTCGACCGCCTCCACGCTGATGAGCTCGACCGCTTCCACACCGTTTTGGCCTCCTCCGCGCCCGCTTCAGCCGCCGATGTGCGCTCGTGCGGCCGCGTCGCAGCCCGAAGCATCCGTGGCGCTTTGGGGCGCGCCTTGGCCCCAAAGCGGAGCGGTGCCGTTCCGTTCCATGCTTAATCGCATTTAAGCAGCTGTCTAATTACGCTTTTTTTTCACGGTAGTCGAGTATGCTTCTGTGCTGTGAGTGTCAACATGGTGCAAACTATGTTTTTTAGGTGAAGTACAGTAGAGAAACCCCTACTGTGGTGCTGCCTATGCCGTTATTAGGTCCTGGTCTTTTATGGTATTAATCATACTGTTATGTGATAAGTGTGATGCTTATTTGTATAGGTTAATCCAATTGGTAAAGATAGCAAGGTTCAGCTAAAATTACATGCGGAGAAAACAGTAAAGCAGCAAGATGGCGGCGCATCTAAGCTACATCCTGAGGTATTTTTTGACACTGAAGTTCCTATTGTAAAGCTGTCATCGTATCATTTTTAGATGCCTTAGTTTCAAAAATAACTATAGCTATTTTGAAGTGTTACACAATGTGCTTTTACGGTTGTATACTAAATTTTCTTATGGGCTTCATTTTTCTCTTTTCTTTTCTTTGGCTGATATAGGACAAGCCTAACGGGAAAGATAGAAAGGCTCAGCTAAAAGAGCAAGGTGGAAAAGCAGTTCAGGCGAAGGACTACGCAAGTGCACTAAAATTCTATAGTGAGGTATATCGAGGACCCTGCTAATTCTTTTGTCCATTTATGCGTCCTAGACTAGCTAGGTACCAGCTATTGCCCAAAGTATTGAATGATTCTGCTGGTGCTTAGGAATGATTGTATTTGGAGCTGATTCAGCTTCAGTTTGAACAAACGTGCGAAGTTTATCAAATCAATAACTGTCATCAATCATGATATTAGGGATTCACGATGGATTGTGAAATTAGGGGATGGCTCTGCTTAATTTCAAATCTGAATGCAACTTGTATGTATCTATATAGGCGTCCCTTTAGTTCTGATGGGCTAGTGCTGATGTTATGTATATCAGTTGACTAGGCAGACTCTGTACACTAGGCAGACTGTGTATATCAGTTATGAATGTTGATGCTTCGTAATCCGAATACCGATATCCACAAATTAGATGTAGTAATGTTTCTACTTGTACAACTCCAGCTGCTATAGAATTCCCTAACAAGACTTGCTACCGAATTATATTATGCTAAGAGATATTTTCACGGTCCAAATTATAAAGCTGATTCTCGTTCTTTTGGTTATCCTTTTTGTTCAATACATGTTTTGCCAAAAAAAAAACATTGTATTTGGCTCCAGGAGAAACTTACAATCTTATTCTATTTCTGTTCCTGTATGTGCATAGTGCCATATTTTGCTTACAAATGGAAAAACTTTTCAACCTATTAACAAGTCTGATCTGATTCTCAAGGCATTGTGCTTACCTTTTTTTTTTCTTTTTTTGGATGCAGGCAATCAATTTCGATACTGCAGATGCCGTTCTGTATTCCAATAGGAGAGCTTTTGTCATCTGAAAATGGGGCGAGCGCAGGACGCATTGGTTGATGCTAACTCTTGCATCAGACTGCTACCTGAATGGACAAAAGGTTATTATCGTATGGGAGCTAGCCTAATGTCTCTCAAGGTCAGATAAATTTTAATTTCTGTTGTGCTTTATTCATCCAGCCTGTGTGGATAACCTGCTTCATGATTTTCATCCTTATTAGGAGTATAAGCAAGCATGTGATGCGTTCATGGATGGGGTTAAACGAGATCCTACAAATGAGGAGATGAAGCAAGCATTCTGGTAATAAATCTGTTTCCCTCTGTTTCTTGAAGTACAAGTGTACTACGTGAATGATAGTTTAACGGCAGCCCTTTGATCATATTATAGTGTTTATATAAGCCTTTGCAAATTTGATTTTAATACATGTATGGCAAGAGTAACGTTTTGAAGCAGCTTACCTTGTCCGTTCTTTTCTGTGGCGGCTTGAAAGCCACCTTCAATGTTCCCGACTGATCAATGTGCTGACCTTTTTCAGGGAGGCGGCTGAGGCAATGAATAAGGAACACTCCACCGGCAAAAGTCTCGACTCATTTGATTAGGGGATGAGCGTTCTGCTACGTTCGGTAGTTTTGGGCCACATACGGACTTGTATGCGCAGCAGCAGCAGCAGGCCGTATGGGATCAGTACATGTGCCTTAGGACCTGGCTGACTGGCTCTTATTTTGCTTATGTTTCCGCATTTCCTAGCAAGTAAGATGTCTGCAGCTAAGATGACTGATCTGCTGCTCGGCCTCTTCAACACTCTCGGGGTGCTCTTGATTTTTTTTTTTTTTGAACTATCCGCCGGGCTACTCAAAAGCTTCTGCAACGTGTTAGGCCCTGTTTGATATAGATTGTTAGAAAACAGCTTTCTTAAAAAAAATAGCTTTTTAAAAAAAACAGCTTCTATAGAAAAAAATAGATTCTCTGCGAGAACTTTTCAAATCGTTTGATAAAACGGCTTTTATTGTGATTTAAATGTAAAAATGAGTGAAGAAATCATAAGAAGCTACTTTGTCACTGATGACTATTTGTTTTATTAAAAAATAAATTTAAATGTATAAAATTATAAGCTGTGATTAAAATACCTTTAGTAATAAACTAAATTATAATAAAATATATTATATTTATTAAATTTTTTTAATAAGATGAATGGTTAAAATTAAAATTAAAAGTCAACGACGATAATAATTAAAAAACGAATAGAGTATATTTTTAGTGTTTTTGGTTTTTAATACAAATTAAAAAAGTGTTTTTTAGGAGTAGAGATAAAAAGATTCTTTTAAAACTGTTTGATGAGCTTCTAGAATTCGGAGCAGAAGCATTGCTTCAACTCTTTACCAAACAAGCCCTTATCTGACCACGATGGAGTCGATCTTTTCACGAGAAAACACATTCAACTCTTTAAGCCGCTCCCCGCCACCGGTGGTGTACACGGGCCGCTGTGGGTGAGAAATACTGTGGTGGGTGGCGGCTGTCCTTGTTGCTTCACCTCTTTCACTGTCACTGGAACACTCACTACCTCACTGAGATAAAGACACTAGCACACGATGGTTGCTTCGCTGCACACCACCGTTTTGTCTCGTAGCACTCACACACACATAAGACACTCAACTCGTTGGAATGGAATGGTAGAAAGAGCTATGGTGGTGGACTCAGGATTTATGGAGCTGAACACCAGCTCCGGCACCAACACAACACAAGCACTTCTATTTCACTTCACACACTGTATCTTGACACAAGGATTACACTGGGTCACTAATTATGCACCTGCACATGTTCGGCTGCACGATCCAACCATTAGCACGCTCCAGCTGCACACTTCGGCCACACGCAAGATTAGCTCCATTTTGAACGTACATGTAGGGTTAGCACCACTACGTGCATGCATGCCTAGCCACTTCTACACGTTGGACTCCTACCAGCCCATGCTCTGGCAGATTGACCACTGACTATCCTCGACACTAAACAACTCACACGTACATGAAAATAGATAAGCAATATGATTAGTTTCAACAATCACTCTCTAATCATGTTGGGAATTTTCAGCATCTCCGTGTCTTGTTTCAAAGTAATGATGTCTCATAATCAACATCATCAAGAGCAAGCTGCGCCATCTCCTTGGTCACTTTTTTCTGCTCGCACCCATCAGCGAAATGACCTAACTCACCCACTTGCAGCAGTTGATCTTGGACTTGTCAAATTTGCCATGGTACTTCTTCTCGCCATTGCTGCTGAAGCCCTCTTCGCCCCTCTTCTCTTTTGCAGCTATAGCTTCCCACTCTGCACATGTGAGTTGCGGTTCACCTTTGGCGATCAGTAACTATTGTTTCTCTTCATTGTCACGACGCAGTCCCTTCGAAGACTCCTAGAACGTCCTCAACCGCCTGACAGTCTTGGCCGTCGATATTTTTGTTACATCTCCCATTGCTCAACAATGCTCACAAGCGGTTGGAACTTGTTGGAGACAAAGTGCAGCAATTTCTCAACAATGGTCACTTCCTCCACTTTCTTGCCAAGAGCACATATCTCGTTTCACGATGGTGGTAACCTTCAAAGCAAACTCACTTAATTTTCTCAGATTCAGCCATATATATACTGTCAAACCTCCTCTTGAGAGTTTGTACTCGGACCTTCTTGTTCTTGACACACTCTTCACCAATGCGTAGTCTCTTTATCGGATATGGCCATCACCATGGCCTCCAGCACATGTTGGACAATGGCAGTGAGATCCATTTGGTTCAACTTCTCTTCAACAATTTCTTTGCTCTCCACGACCACTCACACACCGTAGTTGTCCTCCGACAACATGGGTAACGGACAGTCACCCCCACTTCCTTCACTTATTGCATGATGAGCTCATTGTCGACACCGTTGTTGCTGCCGCTAACGCCACAGCGACTCGGCGGTGTGTACACTACCAAACTGTCTCTGGATATGGCTGCAATCATTCAACCTAAGACTCTGATACCAACTACTGATCTAGCTCCTTCACTCTCACTGAAACACACACTACCTCACTCTGGACAAGGAGACAAGGACACTAACACATGAAGGTTGCTTCACTGCACACCGGCGCTTTCTGTCTCATAGCACCCACACGCACACATAAGACAGTCAGCTCCTTGGAATGGAATGGCAGAAAAAGCTACGGTGGTGGACACAGGATTTACAGAGCTGCACACCAGCTCCAGCACCAACACAGCGCAAGCACTTCTATTTCAATTCACACACTGCAACTTGACACAAGGATTACACTGGTTTAAGTAGCCACACACGCGCACCCACGACTGTGCCACTAATCATGCACCTGCACACGTTCGGACGATCCGGCCATTAGCATCCTCCAGCTGCACACTCCAGCCACAAGCACGATTAGCTCCACTTTGAATTTACATGCAGGAACAGCACCACTACGTGCATGCCTGGCCACTACCACATGCCGGACTCCTACCAACCCAAGCATGGACACTACTGTATGCTCTGGTAGGTTGACTCGACACTGACTATCTGGACACTTAGCAACTCACATGTACATGAAAATGGATAAGTAACATGATTAGTTTCAACAGTCCTCACTGTTCTTATTTCCGTGTCCCCCTCCTCAGCCGCCACTACCCTTGCCTCTCTGGTGACACTATATGCTGCCCCTTCCTGCAAGCTCAATTCCCCCCATCATCCCTGTGATGAATCTACCTCCACCTACCAGTACTGCTTGACTCTCTCTCTCTCTCTCTCTCTCTCTCCCTCCATCCCTCCCTCCCCTAGACCGAGGTGCAGCAATGGGAGCTTAGGCATGATGTTGAGGCTTATGTCCATATCCACCGGCGAGCAGCTCCAAGCGAGCGTGTTGCATTAAGGTAATCGGGTAGCATCTTTTTGGGAATTTTGTCTGTGGAACATCATCAATGTGTATATTGGTCGTGACCACATCATCCGAATCGAAAATGTCCTGAAGACACCGTAAAAGTTCATTTTTGTGTGTAAGACACTACAGAGAATATTGCTCAAAGGAACTGACGTCTCTGCCCCTGGATCAGAACCGCTGTTCAACTCAAACCCGATCGGTTCATGGCAGTCAGGTTTAGGGGTGGACATAGAGGTTAAGAACTGGTCGATCCGGTTTAAGGGCCCCTAAACAGCTCCAGTTCAATTGAGGAGTGGTTCTTGTCCAGGGGTCGGGACAACATTTCCCGTGTGGAACATTCTCTGTTGTGTGCTACGCACAAACAATTTTACGGTGTCCTCTATACAATATCAATTAAGGCGGTGTGACCACAACCAATGCACATACAAATGATATCCCATAGAAGAGTTCCCCCATATTTTCTATATTTTATTTTTTAATTGACTCAATTCAACTTGTAGAGTTCTAAATTATTTTCTGTTTCTAAATTAATTACACAAGAGGAAAGCATGAAGGGTGTTGATAAGAGTTAACCAGCCTTTTAGAAGAGGTGATTACACAAAGAAAGCTGGGCAACCAAACACAAGCTTCTAAGTGGGATAAACTATGCAATCATCCAAACACTCAAAACATCGAACAAAAACATTGTTGTATAAAAGGTGTGGAATGTCATGGCTGAAACTAGCCACCAATGCTCGCGCTTCATTGCGGGTGACTTTGCTTAACTACCAAACTTGAGATGTCAGATTATTTCTTTTGTCGAACCTGGTTTGAATGAAATGATTTAGAGTTCACAGCTGAAGTACGGATAGTAGAGAAGTACTCCAGGTAGAAAGCAACCAAAAAAGGTATGGTATCGTCACTCCAACAACGGTAGACTCAAGCACGAAACATTTGTAACATGCAATTCACACTAACTTAAAGTAGGCAAAGGACAATATTATTCGATACGTAGAGGACTCACTCAAAGGAAACAATATTATTTTTTTCTCCATTCAACAAGGCACAAAGATAAAATTATATCAATTTTTTTGACTTATTTAACTTATCCCAATGAATCTCCCCAAATACATCAGTGGGGGCGCCTAGGCAGTCCCTTTCAGTATCGTCTACGCCAACTCAATGCCACCCATGGTCTTTCTTTTAGCCCGTGGCTATCATCTAATGTTGTTCAGTGAGAAGCTTTTTCCTGTAACATCTTAGATCACATTGGTGTCGTTGACCAAATTTTGTGAAGCAGCATGAATGTTACATTACTTAAAGAAATTGGAACTCAAGAGATTTGATAGTAAAAACATGATAAAACCTTCTTTCACCTTGCACTGATAGAGCATCACAACCCATAGTTTGGTAGTATCCTTTCACATTTGTCACATTTACTATACTGTCCCCCCTAACCTGGCATAATGGTGTTGGCTCTGGCTGCGTTGCCAATGCATCGGCTTATTGATGTGAAGCACTTTCATGCCATTGATGTTGTAGACTTGCACTCCTCTGATGTCGATAAACCTTTTCATGTTGTCAAGAGGAACAACAGTGTGATATGAACATTGGCGGAAGACAATTAAATACTAACAAACATCTAGAGAACCTGAAGTGTGTGGTCTAAATATTTCAGTCTAAAAATTAAATTCTACAAGGGTGAACTATTCTGTTTTGGTGAAGCAAAAGACTTCATAGATCAATATTCTCAGATTTTTGGTTGCCAGCAAGTTCGATTTCCTTTCAAATTAATATCTTGGTATCCCAATACACTAGAGAAAGATTGCCAATAATGATTGGAAAATGATAGAAGAAAGAATACTAGAGAAATTGAGTGGATGGAAAGGAAAACACCTGACGGTAGGTGGTAGACAGTTCTGATTAATTCTGTCTTAACTAATCTCACTATGTTCATGCTTTCCTTTTCTAGGTCCCAAAAGGAGTCCTTGAAAAGATTGAGTACTATAGATCAAGATTTTTCTGGTAAAGTGACAGTGAGAAAAAGATGTATAAACTAACAACGTCGTATATATTTTCGTCAACCAAAAGAGCGAGGTTTGGAAATTCAGAATATTGAGATACAAAACAATTGCACTTTTTAAGCAAATGGTTATTTAAATTAATAAATGAAGAAGGTATGTGACAAACAATTTTGAAAAGGAAGTATATTAA
>BCLG01000456.1:102505-132515 GCA_001602295.1 Zoysia matrella
TTGACACATATATATTCTCTTCTGTTATTTTGGTAAGTTCATTAATTTTATAGGCAGGTATCGAAAAATGTAGTTAGAATATCCACCTCCTGTTGCTAAGGTTCCACTAGGGACATGTTTTAGCAAATGTCGTATGACATGCTATCTATAATTTTGTGAAGCACTACAACAGTTATGGCTTCATACAGTCATGTCATTTTCTTTCTTTTTTGATTGACTGAAAAATAATTATCACTCTAAAATAATGAAATTAGTTTCTTAAATCACTGAAATCATCTTGTTGTTTTTCATCATTGAGGATCTAAATTAAGTGAATATACAGGTTGTTGTCACTTATTTTTCATTGTGAAAAATATGACAGGTTATGATATTCTTCAGTGCACATGGTGTGCCTCTATGTTAGTTTGTGTTCTTATTTTTTGTTTCAGGTTAGGATGGGAGATTTGAAACTCAAAAGAGTGATGCACCATCTTAATACTGAGGACCACTTGATGTTTTGGTTCAAGTATTGAGAGTTACTTGAAGCCATGGAGTTCTTGCTTATATGATGGTGGAAGAGTATAGCTACGGGAGAAAGACTTAGTGAGGTTACTGCGATGCTAAGAGCCAAGTTAATTATGTTACTATGAGGCTAAAGGGCAAGTTAGTGATGTCACTGTGATGCTCAAAGCCAAGTTGATATCAAAGCAAAACTTGAGCCTGTGCAAAGTCATATGCAAATAAGTTAGATATTGTTCTGGATGAAAACTTAGATTGTGATTTCATTCTGAATAAAACTTATGTTGTTGTATGCGGTGTTAAATCATAATTTTATATGTAATGAGATTGTTTTATGTAGGCTTGAGTAATAATGAGAATAATGGCTTCAAAAACCAGAATGTGAATAGGTGTAATATAAAAGGTATGGTCTAATTCGTCGCAAAATTCTGGGCTAGGGTTGGACTTGGGCTATTTTGTGACGATTTCAAAATGTCACGGATGTGCAAATCTATGACCAAAAAAATAAGAAACATCACGAGTCAATTTAAGAAACATCACCGAGTCAATCTATAACGTGAGATACATGATGAAATATTTTTTCGTCATAGATACTATTTTACGACAATTTTTGTTTAATCTATGATGAAAAACGAACCTTATATATTACCATATATCTCGTAGTAAAGGCTAGAGATACAAAAGGTATATGTGTGCATATAACTTGATCATTTCCCATGATGCGCTCTGGGTTAGCAACTCGTTCGTGTTTGAAGGACTAACGAAGATACAGAATAGATAGTCACACATCTAGTACCGATGAGGCTAGATGGAACTTTTACAAGTGATGACGAAGTTAATTCACTACTCATCGCTACGTCCCATGTGCAATGGAATTGGACACATTGCTCGGCACCACAAGACGAAGGCAATACATACTGTCCGAGTAGATAAAGAGCGGCGTACACATGACTGGATACCGACGAGGCGAAATTCAACCTCCTCATCAACATATTCTGTTTACACCGGACATGGCGATGGCACTGTTGTTACCGGTTTCGACTATACATGGATTCCACCACCATATGATGTTTATGGACGAGCAACACCTTACATAAAGACATGATTATTGTGTGCAGCTTAATCGGATGTTTTCTACATGCTGGTTCTGTAGATGTAATTAACCAATAGAGCCCTGCATGGCCTCGAGAATCAGCGAAGTACGCAATCACTTCAGTCAAATATTTCCTCAAGCACGACACAGAAGATAGAAGAAAACAAAGTTACTGTGAATCATATATTTTGTAAATCACATGATTAATGAAATATATGGCTCCCTTTCCCCCTTTTATTATTTTTGTTTTCACCAACAGTGTTTCTAAATGTGGCTCAAAACATTGGCAATGGTTACATCAAGGAACCATTTTGTTACAATTAACTCACAATAATTAACGAATGCATCAAATAAGGTCAAAGAGAAATACAATCGCCAAGGTTTCTCTCAAACTAATCATAAAGCATAGGATGGGGGAGCGCAGTGGTGGTCAAGGCAATGGAATGGACAAAATGCTATGCTTATACATGCGTGCAAGACTGGCACAACATGAACCAGACAAACATGGAATAGATGGAACTACCGTCCTACAAAAGTAATAAATGTGCAATGTACAACAAGCAATATAGTAACAATGAGATGTCCCTATTTGTGCAGCACTACGGAGCTATCATGACCCATAGCGAATGTCATGCAATCTTAGGAACGAAGGACCGTCCATGTTAGCTGCAAGTTGCTCTCCCTGGCGCAGCTGCATCTGATACATGTGAGTTGTCGTTGTCCATCAAAGGCTAGCAACTCATTTTATCTCTGAGCAAGCTGCAATGATATGTGCTGATAAGCAAGTCACTCCACTGTCCCTTATATTTTTGTGGAGAGGGTACCAGGGACATTTAATATGATTTGTTGTTTGTGCACATAAGAATGCGCCATGAAAATGTAATAATTTATCTAGGGGAACCACAAATACATTTAGAATTATACCTGGTCATTAGGAAAAGGTTCAATGGATCAACAGGAGGCACTTTTTTGGCCCAACAATAGCATGACATGACATGACATGACATGATTCTTAGCGAACCAGTGTTGTCACGAACATCAATAGGGTAATGCTCAGGCCGGGGAGCAGATCGAGCCCACCGTGCGGCACGAACATTTCAATTATACCTCAAAGTATATTTTTTATGCTCAATTTTTATTTTAGATTTGTTTAATCTGGTTAAAACTAGAATTTTGCAAAATCAAACATATAAATTCCATCTTGGTTTTGTGTACGTCTTAGCACAAATCTATAAAGCCTTCTTTGGATTGAAGAAGTTTTTTTCTATTCCTGCATTTTTTCTGTGAAATTGAACTGATTCCTGTGAAATTTCTGCACAATTCCTACAAAAAATTGCTTTTTTTTGCCAAGAGAGTACCAAGGACCATGTAGATTAGTTTTCTATACCTTACTGTAATTATGTTTTGTTCCCTTTGGAAATTACTGTTTCCTTCACTAAGTTTGTTTCGATTCTTTGGTCAATTTTTTTTTCCTCCATCAAGTTGAAGGATGAAGGTGTCACACGTGGTTTTAAGGTCAAAACTAAATGATTTTTTATGTGTGACTAAAAATCAAGTTTTACATATAAAATGATTTGATTAACAATAAACAAAGCAATGTCTCTAATACAATGAAATTAATCTATTAGAACAGCCGCAACGTTTTCGGGAGCCAAACCGTCGTCCTCCGTGTCAGTTCGCTGATCGAACTTTACGCATTATTGTGGCTGTCGAACCGTCGGAAGGAGATAGAAAAATCGACGCATGTTATCAGTTCGAACCGTAGTGAATAAAAAAAGAATCAAAGAGCTCGTTGCTGCATCGTTGGGCTGAAGAATGGACAACATACGGCCATGTGCCAACTGAAGTCAGAATGCAGGGCCCACAAAGCGAAGTTCACATTGCAGCTATCGCACCATAGTAAGGTTCGCTTTTTAGCCGGTTCTTTGTTCGACCGACGTTGGCGATGCTCTTACAAGAATGATTCAGAGTTTTAGAAATTATTACAAACCAATTACAGTAAAAAATAAACTAAACAACGCAGGCTTCTACAAGCAGTCGACCAAAGGGATGGCACACCTAGACTTCAGCTCCAGTCTTCAACGTCTTCCCAGCTGACTTCTTCTTCTACTGAGTAGCATTTATAAAGACAAAGTTGAGTACATAATATGCTCAGCAAGTATGAAAAAAATGATATGTGGCAACAAACAAGGCAAAAGCAATATAAAATTCTTTTATGTAAAAGATCACAAAAGAGACATATTCTCTATTAAGCACTAATTTACTAAGTGATAGATATCAAACACCTATAAACTAACATGCCTACAGCCTACCCAGTTGTAACCCCAACATAAAAACTAATTACAGTCTCTCACTGTGATCACCAAAACATATCCAATCCCACTAGTCATGACCGTGAGCACAGCTGTCTAGACAATTTTAACATTGCAGATGTTGTACACATTTACTACCAGAAGTGATTTCATCCCCTGTGCTGGCCAAGCACTCGCACACTTTCCTTTGATGTGAAGGCCAGGAGATCACTTCAAATCTTTTTCATGACTTCCTCTAGCTCGTAAATGCTCACTAAAGTTTCACCCTCAGAAACTAATCATAACTTGAGAGACCCTCTCTTGTGCCAAATGGTTCTCGGGAGTACCCTCCCTTCCCCACACATCTCTCTTCAGGTGAATCCAGGCCTAAACAGCTTTCTCTGCTCCACCAGTTGGCATGCATAAAACTGATCTCCATTACTTAATATGCCAGGCTGTGCCCATTCTTAGCTCGTGGTTATAAGGTTGCACATGAGTGGTTGCTCCACGAACCGATCCAGATTTGGAAAGATAACATACCAAATGACAGTGCCGATAAGTCCGCTCATAGCCTTACACCAATCATATCACCCAAATCACTAATCTCTGTGATGCTATTAAATATTTCATTAATCCTCGTGAAGCATGTATGATAATAAATCAATTTAATATCATCCATCCTGACAACAACAGCAAACTAAGCATGTGATCTACCTATATTAAAAGGTAAACTAGGGCGACAAGACATAGTAAGGAAAAACTAGGTGAAAACCTAATAATAGGTGCGTAATCAATTTAACACAACCATGCAATCTACAAGATAGATATTTTGTAAAGTAGGCACGAGATGGTGAAGAAAACTTGCCTTCTTGCTGGGGTGTACAGTACTCGACAGCTTCAAAGTCATGCTACTGGAAATCCTCTTACTGCAGGTCTGGGACGATCAATCATATGCAACAAACAGATCAAAATCAGTATGGTAATGCCATGAATGGATCGGTTGTTTTGTTATGATCGTTTTAGCGTAAGAATCGTGTAAATCGGAGTTAAGGTTTAAAAGTTATAGTGTTTATAAAGTTTTAGAGACTAATTTGCAATTAAAATTATGTTCTGAGCACCTAATTGTAATTTCCAAAATTAATTAAAGACTAATTAATTACATAAAGTTCAAGGGCTAAAATATAAATTTGTCATACGATAGGTATTGTTTTGTAATTAAATAAAAGTACAGGGATCTTTATGTAAAATTAATTAAATTAATATTATAATTATTATTTGGATTAATAATAATATTTATTTATTTATTATTAAAATATATTTAATAGATTAGTCCAAAATTAATTATCCCTAAATTCTAATTAAATGCTAATTAATCAGAACTACTCACTGATGCAGTAATCAATTTGGTTTATTTTATTTGGTAAATGGCGGATCGATCTGGATCATCAGATTTGAATTGGATGGTCACGATTGAAAATAGTAGCAAAGGTATATGAGATCTGATAAGGATCGGCCGATCCAGATCAGACGGTGGTGGCGGCGTGCGGCTGGGCAGTCGGCTCGGCCAGAGGCCAGGCGGCAGCGCCATGGCCAGACCTCACCGGCGCGTGGATTCTGGTATGGGGCGGCTCAAAATGTAGAGGGCTTCGAAGGGAACTCACCTAGGGGGGATCGCCAACGGTCGGGGATGGAGGTCGGGTCTAGGCGGCGGGACTAAAGCGATGATGGGCAGCCCCCAGAGGCGGCGACCCTCAATGGGAAGGCCAGGGCGGGGGGCGGGGGCGGCGAAACACAGGGTAGCTCGGCACGGGGTCAGGCGGCTCGGAGGCGACCTCGAGAGGTGGCGCGACGGGTAGCTAGGGTTGAGAGCTTTGGGGATGAGAGAGAGGGGCGAAAGAGGCGCCCCCGAGGTGAGGAGGAGGTTGGGGTCGGTTGGGGATGAAATCCCGAAGGATTCGGAGTTCTGTTGGCCAGAATTTTGGGGGGGGGGGGGTGGGGCGGCTCTGTTGGAAGTTTGTTGGGGAGGCGGCTGGAGGTCAGTCATGATGAGCGAGGCCAGCATGGCTGAGAGATAGGGAAGGTGGGAGGTGGTGGCTGGGCCTAACTGGACCCTGGTGGCTGGCAAGGGAGGATGGAGAAAGGGTGAGCGAGAGAGGGAGATTTGGCCCAGGGGAGGTTTTATTTCTTTCTTTATCCTCTTTATTTCTTTAATCTTTAATTACTTAATGGCATGATTAATTATTTTCCAATGCAATAATTTAATGAATGAGAATGAAATGCTATGCAATGACATGGGCTAAAATGCAATCCTAGCATTTTAATTTGAAAATGATTTTATTCTATTCTAACTTGTGAAATGCAATTAAAGAATTTGAAGTTTTAATATTCAAAAATTGTTGAAATTTTGGGCGTTGGAGAAGGTAGGAGGAATAGTTCCTGGGATTTGGTTGCGGCAGGAGACTACTCTACCCTGAAACGTCACACTCAAATTGAAGGAGCGGCCTGTCATCTCCCCCACATATCCCGTGGACTTGGCACGACACATGTACAATCTATGGTTTAAAACGGGAAAAAATCAGGTTTCAATAGTCTAAGTGAAATTACATTCTTTCAATTGTTATCTGACATCATCCATGTATATTAACAAATACAAACAGTGTTAAACCTACCTTCCCGTCCACAGCAGAAACCAATGCCTAGCTACCAATTCATGGCATAAGCATACTGCAAATCAAAAATCCAGTGAAAAATGAAGCACCACGCATCCATGGGCACAAGAAAGCATGGCTGTTTTTTACTAAAGCAGAAAGCATGATAGGCGCGGCAGAACATACATGGGATACCCAAGGACCTACCCCTTGCAGGCACATCACAAACATTCACATAAAATACTATAGAGTTACATGCATGGCAGTCATTCACATCATAAACTACTATAGATCTGCATGCAATTAGAGTCCACATATAACATGTTACTAGCTTTGAAACTTGGTATAGAACATAAAAGTCCAATCAATAGCACATATACCTAGTTGTACTTCATTGACTTGACCAGTGGAAGGAGTTGCATGAATGGTAGACAATTTGTGCATGGCCAGCGCCTGTGACAATGGTGAATGCATCATGGCGTTCGCAGCAGGTGAGCTGTTGCTATGGTTTTCAGCTCCAGTGGCTTTATCTGTCAATTCTTATAAAAAATTCCTTTGACCAGGAAAACTCATGATCTGGTACTCATCGACATGTCAAATCACTCCAACGTTGCTTACATTTCTGTGCAAATGGAGTTTACGATCTAGTGTTATCAGGTACCATTTAAAATGATTCAAAGTTAATACAAAGTAATGTATTTGGAAAAAAACACAAATGCATATAGAACTATACTGAGTCATCAGGAATGGGTTAAATGGTTGATAGGAGGCACACTGTTTTTGGGGCAAACACCAACACAATTCGACATAATTCTTAACGCCAGGGTTGACAAGACAAATGACATGGTTGTGATTGGGCTGTGGGAGCAGTCCATCGTGCGACAACAGGTTCAACCAATTTAGACATTTACCTGATTGGCAATCACTGACACACGTAGCCCGTGGGTTGGGCACGGCACAATCACGACCGAACATCTAAAATATAATAAATCAACATTTCAATATTATAAGTAAAATCATATATTCTATATTCATATATTTTCATTTAAAGTTTTGTGTTATAATATAGAATTTGGGGAAAATCAATCGTATGAAATTGAGCCATACATACTGCTCTATGATGACACGTGTAACCCATCAGGTCAACGGCCCAACAATGTCCCACATAAAAACTAATGGGCCGTGCCTGCGCATAGCTCTTTTCTAAACAAGCAATAAATATGATGGGTCGTGCACAAGCTTGTCATTGAGCACACAGATAGATGATAGCCATGTAAGCCCAGATGTAGACCTAGGTATCCAGAACACAAAACACACTTTCCCCTTTCTCATGGATAGGGAAATAAGTATGGCATGGTAAAGCATATAATCATTCAGTCACATCCCTCAAATCACTATGCACTCAGCATTCTCCCCTAAAATGCTGTAACATCCTAGGTTCGAAATATGGCTCTAGACCCCTTTGCACATAGTGCGGGTCTCACCTAAGAGAATAACTACTTTTTCTTTCATCCTCGCTTTACGTAAAAGGGTTAACCCCGAGTTGTTTCTAAGCAGGGTATTTAAATTGGTCTTGCTCTCCCTCACCTAGCGATATGGAACTAAACTCCTGTTGCTACGGTAGTTCATGCAGCTAGAGTACTATGCTACAGTACTGGCTGGGATTTCACATTCTCTCATTAGGACTCGACGTCCTTCTTGAGCAGAGGACCAATTTACTTTGAGGGGATAGATATACATGATCGCCTCTCTTGGCCACATCTGTACGTCCAGTGCCGGTATATGTGCCATGCACACAGTATCTGCACCCCTAACACGTACACACCAATGAAATTCTCAATTTACCTTTCTTTTTCTTGACGACTACAGGGTTGGCGAGCCACCCGGGGTGGTAGACCTCTTTGATAAAGTTGGCATCAAGGAGCTTTGCAATCTCCTCCCCAATCACCTTGCACTTCTCATCATTGAAGCGCTGTAGTTGTTGCTTGATGGGTTCACGCTATGGGAAGGAGGTTGAGGGAATGCTTGCTGACTTCCTTTTGGATGCCCAGCATGTCGGTCAGTTTCCAAACGAAGACAACCCAGTTGGCAGCAAAGAAGTTGATGAGCATGGTTTCTTATTCCTCGAAGAGCATCACTCCAACTCATACTTTCTTGGCCAGGTTGAAGGGGTCGATGTTGATTTCCTTGACATTCGACCAATTTGAAGGAAGCTGAGGCCGGAGCCATGGTGTCAGGGGTGTCGTCTGCCATTTAAGTCTTGCGAAGTTCTGAGAGCTCTTCTAAACCCGAGATGGTTGTGGCTCACTTGCAACTCTTTTGCTCGCAGGTAAAGGCATATTGGAAGTGAGTCGCCATGGTAAAGACGCCATTAGGGCTCAACATATTTAGCTTTAGGTAGATGTAGCAGGGGATGGCGATGAACTTCACGTAGCACAACTCTCTTAGCATGGTGCAGTAACTTCCGATTAAGTCGACCACCTCGAATGTTAGTCACTCAGTCTAAAAATTGCACTAGTCACCGATGGTCATGGGTAGATCGATCTACCTGAGGGCAAAGCTTGCTTCCCAAGGATCACCTAGTGGAATGGGACGTTGTTGGGGGTGAGCATTGGAGGGAGGGATCTTCATGGATATGTTGAGGTATAGGATATTAAGGCCGCTGCCTCCATCCAATTTCTGGACCTTAGTGGTCTTAAGGCTGTTACCTCCGTCTGTGAAGACCTTAGTCAAACGGGTGTTCCCAGATGAGGCACATAGACGAGATGGTTGGAGTGGTGAAAGGTGACGGACACTTTCAACCACGTGAGATATGTCGGCACTGAAGGTTGGACAGTGTTTACTTTCCTAAGGGTGGGCTTGTGGCGACGTCGAGGTTCGCAAGCAGCCAGGCCACTAAATATCATGAGTCAACCTTCCGGCTCTGGAAAGGGGGATCGTTTCCCTTCTCCCCCGCATTCTCTAGAGGGCCGGTCTTGTAGCGTGTCGGGCGAACATGGGGTCGCCAAGAGGAACTGCTTCAAGTCACAATCCCCGTAGAGGTGCTTGATCAGATGGCTGCGATGGGGGCAGGGCTATTCGAGCATCTTCTCAAAGTGCTCATCAAACAGCTGTGCCTGTGGCCTCCCAACTTGATCAATGGCACCGACAAACTTGTCGCAACGTCACTTGAGCTTCCTGCCCTTTTTCATCCTGCAGTGGCTTGCGCCATCGTCGGGGTTGTCGCGGTGCTCTTCCTTGGCTTTGGTTTTACCCTTGTCCAAGTTGGCAAGGATGGCTTCCTCCTCAATGATGAAGGTAGTTGCAATGTCGAGGAGGTCGCATGTGGTGAGCGGATTCTTGCACCCGAGGTTGTGGACAAGCAACTTGGAGGTTGTCCACAAGTGAAGGCATTGATGGCATCATCCTCATTCTTGTTGGGCAGCTAGTTGTGCTTCCGAGAGAAGTGCTGAATGTACTCCCGGAGACTCCTCAAATCTTTGTTTACTATTCTTGATGTCCCATAAGTTGCCAGGCCGAGTGTAGGTTTCTTGAAAGTTGCCAATGAAGATTTGATGGAGCTCGGTCCATTCATGGACACAACCATCTAGGAGATGTTCGAGCCATGTTCTGGCCATGTCAGCTAAAAACAACAACGAGTACTGGATAGTGAAGAGGTCATCAGCGCCCCCTGCACAACAGATGAGATGATAATATTCTAGCTAGTTCGCATTCATCTCCTTATCGTAGTTGGTAATGTTAGCTGGTGCATGAAAATTAGGTGGAAACCTAGGTCACTGTATGGCCGCCCCTAGGCTCTAGGTCTAACCATGTTCGTACTAAGAGCCTCTTTGTTTCAGCTTCTCAGCTGGCTTTTTCAGCTGAAAAGCTTAAAACTGAGAAGCTGAAACAAAGAAGGTTTTGAAAAGCTCGCTTTTGGAATACTGGAAAGCTAGCTTTTGCAGAAATGAACTAAAAGCTGAAAAGCTCACTGAGAGCTACTTTTCTAGCTTTTGGTGTGGAAAAAATTAAATGTATATTACAAAAGCTAACATTCAAATTTCATCAACCAACTTTTAAACTAACCACCAGCAAGCTTTTCTAAAAGCTCAAAAGCTCCAGCTCAAACAAAGAAGCCTGAGGCTTCGAGATGGATTGCGGCTCTGTCCGTTCCCATGGCAACTGTGACGCCGTCCTCGAGAGGATCCGGATTGTTGCTCAGTTCACAATGGTCGAGGTGCCTCTCATGGGAAGACCTAGGACACATGCCACTTCTTGCTAACTGTCTCGCGTGGATGGTGTAACACGTGTCCCACTTAGGGTCGAGTCGCTGATGGACCGAAGGAGCGTCTTGTTGAGGGCATCAACCGCCAAAGCGACCATTTTGCACGACGGATGGTTGTTGGTCTTGACCGCTGTTAGGATTCTGACAACTGTCGTGCGTTTCAGAATGTTGCTGGTTGTTATGATGACGTCTCCTAGTTTTGAATGCTCCGTTAAGGAAGACACACAGACGCTGATGGGTTCCTCGGGGAGCAGTGTCTTTGGGCCAGCGGTTTCGTTGAGGATGACCATTGCTGCCGCAAGGTTCTAGCTTTGCTGCTCCAAGGCTAGAGTCCCATCGGCCATGAGCTGTTTGTAGAAGATTCGTCCATAGGCACAGACTTGGATAACGGCTAGCTCAGGGTCTACTGTTGCCACTGAAGCTCTGCACACTCCTGCTGCAGGGTACGATGTGCTTCCTCGAGATCTACCCTCGTGACTTTGACCTGCTGGGCTTTCTTGGTGAAGTAAGCCTCCTGGCGCTGTGTTGTGAGGTCATCGTGCGTGGTACTGTGGTCAGAGGATGCCACATCCATTGTTGTCATTAGGTGCACCATAAAGCCCTCATGAGTTGGGTCGAGGAGTACTGTGCGAGCATGACAACACACTGTGCACCTGGCGGCGTGAGCATTGTAGGCCTTTGAACGAATGTGCGTGGCTTGGAGCCAAAGGTCGCCGTTCTAAGTGGGGATGAAGTCCAAGGTCCTGAAGCAGAAGGACTAGCCAACTGCATACTCAAGAACTTGCAACGAGTGTCTGTTAGCACTGATGGTGGCCGTGATGCTCCCAAAACGGACACAGGAGTTGGTGGTGTCTTCCACGATGAATACAAGAGGAGCCATCATGGAAGATGCAGAAATGTGCATGACAATGCGAGGAGCCATCGAGGAAGATGCAGAACATGTGTGCCAATTGTCAGTGTTTCTAGCCACCAATACAGTAGAATTTAGATAAGGAGGTGGAGATCTGAGGCACGAGGGTTTTCTTCCTGCGATGACTTGGCATGCATGAGGTTTTTACCATGGTTTGGGTGAGGTTCCCTAAGTCCAACAGCAGTGATTGTATTGACTTTGTGAGGTTAGATGATGGATTACAATGATCGAGAAGGACGTGCCCTCCTGTGCGAGGTGGAAGAACGGTTGATGGGATCCATTCTTTTCGTGTGTGATGGCATGTGTGTCATTGAATGTATGGCTGAATGTCAAGCTCTTGTTTATCAGCATCCCTGGTGCGGCCTTATATAGGGCTGGCCGGCTCAGGGTTACATGGCATGAGCCTTTTTACTATCGTAGCAGATGTAGGTGTCGCAGGGCACAGGGCAGCTTTTAGACTACATTGCGCGCCAGACTGCCAGGCGGTAGCAAAGATTCCATCTGGCCTATCACCGATCAGTTAAAGCAGTGCTCATCTATTTTGGTAGTGTTGAAGGAGATGAATGCCCAAGTCTAGGAGGAAATGTAGTGCCCAAGCCATCTCCTACGCGGGGTGGAGCAGGCTCCAATCCGAAGATGGTAGCGGCCGCAACTCGGGAACCAGAGCGGTCCTTGCCTTGCTTCTCTTGATTTGGTTCATAGTTGGGCCGTCTTGCTGGCTCAGGGCCTAGCTTTGATGGTGGGCTGCTTTAGCGAGAATTAGTATGGACCGGCCAGGATTAAGCCCCCCGGCCTACTGTCCCAACACATGCTATCCTGCAGGTCCAATCAAGTTTCACAATCCCTTCGTCATGAATGATTGTTCCTAACTTGCTAGTGATTTGCCTCATCATGCTTTTACGTGAAGTGTCAACAACAATGGGATCCTAAATATGAATATATAAAAACATATGGTCAGAAATCATGCATGGAGTTGTTTGAGAAAACTAACCGTAATAAAAAAAGTATAAGAAAAACATAGGGAAACAAGTAACACATATTGGTTCAAATAGTAAATAAACGTACACTGGACACCAAGGCATGAGCTAGATCGTTCTCTATGACCTTTGAGGACAATCCCCTGATGGCTTGTTTTGCTTTGTCCATGATCGTCAGTGTAGCTGATAGTTTTTCCTACAAGCAAAATATAAAAAAAGGTATGTAATTATGATTCTTGGAACATAAACAGTTAGTACAAGTACAGGCAAAACTATCACAATCAGTCTCATACACACAAAATAGCGTGCACCTTAGAGAGTAGTATTAGTAACAAGTTCAGTGTAGAAAAAAAGCATGGGAGGAATTAAATGGCAATTACAATAAACAGCCTAGCCCTTTCATGCAAATTGAGTCATAGGACAGGCCTAGCTCTCTTTTGCTTAACTCTCAACTTACCTATGTATGAAATATTTGATGCAATAGACTGGTAGGCAAGAAATCTCAAGTAGAAGATCCTATATAAATAGCCAGCCTAAAGAAGCTCTCATCACCATATGCATATATTAATGGAAAATACGTATGTCTTGTTATTCACATTGATACAACCTGACCCATAAAAAGGTTATGGCAATGATGACAAAAAGAGGTATGTCTTGTCATTCACATTGATAGGAGCTAACCCATAAAAAGGACATGGCAATAATGACAAAAAGACCAGCCTATGTGCACGATATGCGATACTATCCATTAAAAAAATTTATACCTAGATTACATGTCAATGAACTTTGATCAATAATCTCTATAGATTCGAAACACGAGAATCCCAGAATTGAACTTTCAGATTTATCATAATAAATAGTTGTGACATATATTTTTTATATTACTAGTATTGATTAAATTTATAGAATTTATTTTCAAAGGCATGGTCAATTAAACCCAAATGCAAAGTTATTGTGGGACATAGGTACTATGAGACATCAGCTGCATCATTGGACACAATGACTGTGCATACACATTTTACATAGAACTACTGTTGTTCTCTATGACACTACAGTGAACCATGTGCGTCGCAAGGCTACAAAAAGGACATACTTGTGTGACCCCATACAAACAAAAACCAATAGTACTATAGTGCCAAGATATATTAAATTAAATCTATTTTGTATCTTTAATCTACATCCTTTAGCAAGAGAATATTTCCTAGCTTATATTCTCCACTAAATAACTGAGAGTGCCTTTCTACCATGAATAGTTCACAAAAGCATGTACCCGCTATTTGCTTGTACTATTTTTGTTGTTTTATAATTTACCATGGCTCAAATAGATATGAGTAATTTTGTTCTGTTTTTTTAGTAATTTATATTTCCTTCGGTAATTTTGTTTTATTTCCTTCATTAATTTTCTCTCCTTGAGTAAATTTGTTCCGTTCCCTTGAGCCATTTCTGTTTCCATCAGTAATTTTTATTAGATTCCTTCAATAATTTCATCACCTTTAGTAAATCTGAGCAGGATGAATGGTATGGTATGATATTTCTAGTTGATATTTGGTGTTTATGGCATGTGCTAGTGCTAGCTCTAAATTTTAAAGACTGGTTCATGGACCGAGTTTACAGCACTGCCACAAGGCTTATATGGGTAGGCCTTGCTGACTAATTGGTTGATTGCCTAGTTCAATATGCACCATGTGGTGGCGTAGTGGTGCAAGAGGGGGTTGTGCGGCGGAGGTATAATGGACTCAATAGTTGATGCGATGGTGAAACTTTAGCAGATTCATACAAGCTGGTAATACCTTGTAAAGACTTTGTAGCGATTTTCTAGCTACACACCTAAGGAAGTGTGTAAGGTATCCATGGATACTAGCAGAACGAAGGCTTTAGTCCACTTGCTAAGGGATGAAATTACAACTTGTGCTGAAAAGTGTGCAAACTCTCGAGAGATAATAATGCCATGACAACCGCGCTCACAGTCAAGAGCGGCCTAGATTGCTTCACGATTAGTTCCACTTCATGAATTGGTTGTTTTTGGTTGGCCTTGTCTTTGTAATCGAGTGGACCCAATAACTCAGTAGCCAGGTGTTGGATCACTTGTGTATCCAAAGTTTTCTCTTCCACTGCTCTTCAAAACTCTGGCATTTATCATTTGTTCATGGATATAGAACTATTGAACACTTAATTGCCCTACATCTATGATGAAAAATAGCCTTCATTTGCTTTCAATTAAAGATGAATCTTGAACACCCCGAGCTCTCATCCAGCCACATAAGCAGAGGTGATTGCCAGTGTCAGATCTAAGGGAAACGCAATCCCATCGTTCCTCAATGCCACCCACGGCACCGGCCCTCGATGCGCCTTGCCAACCCCTCCCCCCTCCCCCGGGTGGCCGTGATCCCTGACAACCCGTTGCTCCTATTGCCATGCACCCCTCCCTCCCTCCGGTGACGAGAGTCCCGTTGTGAGTTTTTATTTTAAATAATACATATTGTTGTAAAAATAGAGAAATAATTCTCAGAATTGAGAAATTACAAAAATAATACTATGTTGTATATCCAATATATGATTTAACCAAAGTCGCACGCTGGTCAAAATCGTACACTGAACATACGGAAATGCTTTAGTTGCATCTTCAAAGTAAAACTAAGGAATGTCATATTTTGAAAACACGACTTTGTCAATTTTGTGTCGACAGCCGTACAACAAAGCTTATCTCATGCGCTCCGAACACGACTGAAGGAAGGTCGAGTTTTCAAAATCCAAAAATGTTATTTCGAACCACCAACACACAACAACATTTTAAACTATCTTTTTAAATGTAAAATATGTTTTGAATTAGTTACAGATGGAAGACCTATTATTTTTTGTTGTGTATGGATTTTATCACAAGAAAGATGTCAGTAATGGTCTAGCACATATCTTGAGAAAATTAAAAGGAATGAGATACAATAGTAGAGATAAAATTCTAAAGATAATATATTTAATTTAAGAAGCCATAGATAATAGAAATATAATAATGGCTCGGCACATACATATCTTGATACATAAAATGGGGATAGCATAGTAGGCGAAGAATGACGTGTCTAAGGAGCTGTGCACCGAGCTAGTCCTAACACAACTTAAGGAAACATAAAATTATGCTGGGTGGGATAGAGATCTACTGGTTGTAGCATGGATATTTCCCCTTCCTAAAATCATCTGGTCCAGCTGCCATCGCACGATGAGCCCTCTCGCACATGCATTTCCTTTCTATACAGGTTCATCAACTCTACTCTCCATTTCTTTGAGTTGGTTGCTTCAAGGTTGCTCGGTGTCTCGATGATTTTTTCTAAGTGTAAAGCTTGTTCAAGGCTAAGGATGTTTTTAAAGCTATGTGTGGCTTAGTTTTAGGCCTTGTGTCAATAGAAAAGCCAGTACTATTAACAGGGGTCAGACCACTCATCTCGATTTTACAAGAGTTAGGGGGTATAGATGCTCTAGGCTTTCTGAAGCACTTGAGTGATTGAATGAGGCTTGAAAATGTCAAGTGTTGCAGCGGGAAGCAAGAAGATCTCGAAGTCGTCAAGTTCTAGCAACAGGAGGAGTCATCGAACAGCCCGACAACATCACCAGACAGTCCGGTGACGGTTGAAGGCAGAAGTTCCAGAGGGACAGTTTTCTGAAGGCAGATCAGAGCAAGTCACCAGACAGTCTGGTGACTGCAGGAGTTTAGAGTCTAGAAGAGATATTTTCTGTACCGAGATGCAAAGTGTCATTGGATAGTTTGGTGTTGTCAAAGACCGGACAACCCAATTTCCAGAAAGATGAACTGCAGAAGAGGTGTCTCTGTTTACCCAAAAGATACGGTCACTGGACAGTCTGATAAAGGTATGCACTAGACTATCGATGCCACATGAAGTGGACTCTAGAGAGGTTGTTTTTTGTCTGTTGAAGACCAGAAGACACTAGACAGTTTGGCAGTCCCAGTCACCGAACAGTCATGTGATTGCAAAATGCAGTCAGCTTTTTGGCAACAGCTCCCAATGGCTTTTTCAGGACTTGGAGCCTATATACATCGTTGGGGAGATATTGTGGAGGTTATCTGTGGCCAGAAGAGTTAGAGGAACATTTGTGAAATCCAAAGGTCACTAAGCAGAGCACAAAGAAGCATCTTGAGAGACCTTGAGTGCTTGTGAAAAGTAGAAAAGAGCATTCATACATTCCTAGAGCTTGTGAGGCTAAGAGGAGTGTCTTAGGCTTGTTACTATTCTCCATTTCTATGAATTGGTTGTTACAAGGATGCTTGGTGCTCTACCAAAGATGATGCTTGTTCAAGGTTAAGGTTGTTTTAGAGCCAATTGTGGCTTAGTTTTAGGCCTCGAGTTAGTAGGAAAGTCGGTACCGTTAAGAGAGGTCGGGTCACTCGTCTTGGTTTTACAAGTCTTAGAGAGTATAGATGTTCTAGGTTTTTTGAGGCACTTGAGTGATCAGAGGAGGCTTGAAGATGTCAAGTATTTCAGCGGGAAGCAAGACGAACTGAAGTCAAGTTCCAGCATCAGGAGTCACCAAACACTCCATCGAGCTCACCGAACAGTCTTGTGTTGGTTGAAGGCAGAAGTCTAGAGAGCCAGTCTTCTGGAGGCAAATCAGAGGAAGTCACCGGACAGTTCGATGGTCAATGACCAGACAGTCTAGTGTCCAGGAAGATGAAGTCCAGAAGAGGTGTCTGTGAAAGTCCAAAAGTGAAAGTCACCGGGCAGTCTGGTGTCATATAGAGTGGATTTCAGAGAGAGTGTTTTCTCTTTGACGAAGACCAGCAGTCACAGGACAGTTCGGTGGTCCCAGTCACAGTAAAAAGCAGTCAGCTTTTTGACAATGGCTCCCAACAGGCTTTTCGAGGCTTGGAGCCTATATAAATCATTGGGAGAGATGTTGTGAAGGTATCTACGGCTAGAAGAGTTTGGAGATCACTTGTGAAAGCCAAAGGTCATCAAGGAGAGCACAAAGAAGTACTTTTCAGAGATCTTGAGTGGTTGTGAAGAGTAGCAAAGAGCATCCATACATTCCTAGAGCTTGTGTGACTAAGAGGAGTGTCTTAGACTTGTTACTCTTGGTTCGTGATAGCTAAGACCGGTTAGGTGTCGGCGTTTAAGCTTTTGAGTAGATTGTGGAAGTTGACATCAAGTTTGTGAGTCGTTTTGGATCCCCCACTTGAAGGGACACCAAGAGGGAGCATCTGAGCCTTGGAGGCTTGCTCTTGCGAGAGGGTATTGTTCGCTACAGTCGGGATCGCCGGTGACTTCATTCCGGAAGTGGGGGATCGGTACTTTGATAGGAGTGGTCCAACGAGGATTAGGGCAAGACACCATCCTTTTGAGACCTCAGGAAAAATCACTGAGTATTCCTTTCTCTCTACTCCTTACATTTTGCATTTACTTTATTGCGAGTAATGTTATAGGTTAATTTGTGGTTCCTCTTGGTGGTTTTCGTGCCCGTTTGACTTGCTAGTTAGCTTGATAGATTGTTCTTCCTTAGATTATCCTTTCTATCTATTTGTGTCGTGGTTTCCTAGCTTGTTCTTCATCTTGCTTGATAGTTATCTTGCTAGGAGTTGCTTGATAGATAGCTAGTTACTAGGAGTTGAAAAGTTTTAGTAGTGTTAGTGCCCAATTCAACCCCCCTCTCTTCTCCGTCACTTGATCCTTTCAACATGTTCATCACACTCTTGAGCCACGAGATTGTAATATCTCTTCTTCTACTAGCACTCCTTACTCACTGATGATACTATTGTGCTTCCTAATGAAACCCAATATGATCTATGTGCTCGCATTGATAAGCTTGTAGGATAGATCAATTCTTATGAGAAGCATCATATCATAAGTGATGAAGTTATCAAGAAAAAACTTGATGTATGAGATGCACATCTTGAGCTCTTTAGACAAAATTCACCAAGTGAAGCTGCTCTTATTGTTGAGGTTAGTACAAATAAATCATTTTAAACTTTGGCTACTAACACCTCTTGTCTCATGGCTTCTAGAAAGGTGAATTATAAGAACGATGGTAAACATTGGGTGCTTGATAGTGGATGTACTCAACACATGGCCAGAACATTGCAAAATGTCTACCAAGGTCAAAGAAGATGAAGATAGAGATAAGGTGACATTTGGGGATAATTCAAAGGGAAGAATAAGGGGTTGGGTAAAATCGCTATCTCCAATGACTTGTCCATATTAAATGTCATGTTGGTAGCATCTTTGAGCTTCAACCTTCTATCGGTGGTACAACTTTGTGATCTTGGCTTTACTTGCTTCTTCAATGACAAGGGTGTCGAATTGATCAACAAGTCCTTGGATCTCACATTCAACGGGTTTCGACACAACAACTTGTATATTATAGATTTCTCTTCAAGTGAAGTTGCACCACAAATTTGACTGATTGCAAAGTCCTCTAAAAGTTGGCTATGGCATAGGAGGCTTGCCTACATTGAAATAGGGCAATTGAAGAAAGTCACCAAGAAGAGATTGGTTCTAGGAATTCAAGATGTTACCTTCGAGGGACAAGTTGTGTAGTGCTTGTCAAGCGAAAAAATAAGTGGCAACCCTTCATTCTTACTAGACTATTATGTCCACATCAAAACCTCTATAGCTCCTTCATATTGATCTTTTCAGGCCAACAACATACAAGGGCCTTGGTGGGAATCTCTATTATATGGTGGTAGTTGATAATTTCTTTTGGTATGCGTGAACCATATTTTTGGAAGACAAAGCTCAAGCTATCTTCAACTTCAAGAAATTCACCAAGAGGGCTCAAAATGAATTTGAAGCTAAAATCAAGAAGATTAGGAGTGTTAATGGGACTGAGTTCAAGAATTCTACCATTAAAGAGTATTGTCATGATCTAGGTATGAAGCACAAGTTATCGGCCACCAACACCACGGAGCAAAATGGTGTAGTAGAGAGAAAGAATCAGACTCTCATCTCTCTTGCAAGAGCAATGTTTGACGAATATGGCACCCTGGAAAGATTTTGCGCCAAGGCGATCAATACGGCCGCTATACTTCAAATCGGTGTATCTACATCGACTATTGAAGAAAATTCTCTATGAACTTTTGGTGGGAGAAAGCCTAACTTGGCATACTTCTGTATCTTAGGTGCAAGTGCTATATCTTCAAGAAAAGAGAGAGGCTAGGGAAGTTCAAGAAGAGGACCGACTTTGGTTTTCTCGTTGGATATTCTAGTAATTTAAAAGCTTAACGTGTTTTCAATGCTACTACCAGATTTGTAGAAGAATTTTATGATGTGCAATTTGATGAAACTAATGGTTCTTAAGAGAACAAAGAGCTTTATGGTTGTAATGTAGATGATGAACCATTGGAGGAGGCAATGCAAAAGATGCCCGTAAGTGATGTTTTTCCAAGAGAAGATGATGGACTTTCTACTCCACCACCGGAAACATCCTATGCAATGCAACAAGATCACTACATCAACAAATCAAGCACAAGACTCATCAAGTGTACAAGCTCCAAGAGATCAACATCAAGGGCATTCTACCTCGAGAAATCAAGGAATCCTCTACACGAAGTGCTACGCCACCATGCCCGACAAAAGCGCCAAGAGATGAAAAAGATTGCAGCTCACCGCTCCGACAACAAGATACGTTCGGCTCCAAGGAGTAAGCTCTTCATGATGCTCAAGAAGCTTCACCATTGTAAGCTCTACCGGCTCAAAAGGATCCAAAGAGGCACAACCCCATTACTCTAAATCACGAAAGTGACTTGATTCTTGGGAGTTTATATTAAAGATTAAAAACTAAAAAGAATCAATACAAGCCAAATTATACTAATAATGAATCTACTAATGTTGCTTGTGAGAACTTTTCCTTTCTGTCTTTGATAGAGCCCAAGAACATTGATAAGGCAGTAGAAGATTACAAGTGGATGCTTGCTATGCAAGAAGAGCTCAACAATTTTGAAAGATATCAAGTATGGGAGTTGGTGAAGAGGCCAAGGCACAAGAATATTATCGGTCCCAAGTGGATCTTCAAGAACAAGCAAGATGAGATTGGAAATGCTGTGAGGAACAAAACGACCGAGACTCATTGACAAGGGTTACTCCCAAGTTGGAGTTGATTTTGAATGAGACATTCACCCCTGTTGCTCGCCTTGAGTCAATTTGAACCTTATTCGCTTATGCTTCACATTTAACTTTAAACTATATCAAATAGATGTGAAGAGCGCATTTCTAAATGGTCTCATCAATGAGCAAGTTTTTATTGAGCAACCGCCGGCTTCGAGGATGTCTAGCACCCCAACTACGTTTTCAAGTTAAAAAAAAGCCTTGCATGGACTCAAGCAAGCTTCGAGGGCGTGATATGAGAGGCTAAGAGACTTACTCACCAGCAAAGGGGGAGAGAAATGTCATGATGATCAAGGAAGAGTATGATGATCGAGGGTTGAGAAATGTCATGATGATAAAAAAAGATTAGAAGATTTGGAAAAAGAAGAGAAGAAATCAGAGAGAGAAATTTTTTAATCAAGGGATGAAAAGAGAAGATAACAAAGGGAGTAATACTTTTCTATATTCACATTTCTCTTAATTACTACTACTTTGCCTTTTACTCGTTTTGTACTTAATTTCTATTCCTAGATGACGAAGAGGGAGACAAAGAAAAGTAGATAAATGGAGACATATGAAAACAAAATCAATCATGGAAGATGAAAGATTAAGCAATGGACATATCAAAGGGGATAATTAAGCCAAGGTATGAATCCCCATGTTGTGTTTGAGCCTATTGATAAGAGATGGCAAGACAACTTGCGATATTCTTTTCAATTGTGTTGTTTTGTGCTTCATTTCAATCTTTTCAAATATCATCTCAATCATTTGCATCATAGTTGTTGTCAATCACAAAAAAGAGAGATTGTTAGCTTCATGACCATTGAAGTCACTCAAAAGTATGAATGATTTTGGTGGTTGAATGAAAACTATGAACTAACTCATTGGATGTAGGTTCATCAACTCTACTTTCCATTTCTTCGAGTTGGTTGCTTCAAGGTTTCCAAGGATGAAGTTTGTTCAAGGCTAAGGATGTTTTTATAGCTATATACGGCTTAGTTTTAGGCCTTGAGTTCTTTTTTCTTTCTTATGGGTTCAATTCCTGCTGGATGCACGCGAACGAGAACGTTCTCGGTACTATTAAGAGAGGTTGGGCCACTCATCTCAGTATTACAAGTATTAGGGAGTATAGATGCTCTAGGTTTTTTGAGGCACTTGAGTGATTGAAGAAGGCATGAAAATGTCAAATGTTGCAGCGGAAAGCAACAAACAGATAGTCCGGTGATGGTTGAAGGCAAAAGTTTCAGAGAGGCAATTTTCTAGAGGTAGGTCAGAGAAAGTTACCGGACAGTCCAGTGAGGGTAGGAATTCAGAGTCTAGAAGCGATTTTTCTAGAGCCAGATGCGAAATGTCATCGAACAGTCCGATGTTGTCAAAGACCGGACGGTCTGATGTCCGGGAAGATGAAGTCCACAAAAGGTGTCTCTGTTTATCAAAAAGAGAAGGTCACCGAACAGTTCGGTGAAGGTATGTACCGGCAGTCCGGTGTCACATGAAGTGGACTCCAGAGGGTGTTTTCTGTCTGATGAAGACCATAAGTCACCAAACAGTTCGGAGGTTCTAGTCACCAAACAGTTTGGTGATTGCAAAAAGCAGTCAACTTTTTGTAACAGCTCCAAATGACATTTTTCGGGGCTTGGAGGCTATATAAACCGTTGGCGAGTTATTGTGAAGGTTACCTATGACTAGAAGAGTTAGAGGAACACTTGTGAAAGACAAAGGTTACTCGGGAGAGCACAAAAAAAGGCATCTTGAGAGATCTAGAGTGCTTATGAAGAATAGCAAAGAGTATCCATGCATTCGTAGAGCTTGTGAGATTGAAAAGAGTGTCTTAGGCTTGTTACTCTTAGTTTATAGCAGCATAGACCGGTTAGGTGCTGTTGTGTGAGTTTTCGAGAAGATTGTGAGAGACGACATCAAATTTGTACGTGGTTACGGGTCTCAGCTCGAAAGGAACACTAAGAGGGAGCGCTCGAGCCTTAGAGACTTACTCTTACAGGTGAGTATTGTTCGCTACAGCTGAGATTGACTGTGACTTCACTCTAGGTGTGAAGAATACTTTAGAGAGTATCGTTCCCATAGAAGGGACCGATACTCCAATGAGAGTGGTTCAACGAGGATTAAGAAAAGACGCCATCCTTTCGAGGCCTAAAAAAAAATCGCCGAGCATTTCTTTCTCTTTACTTCTTATTTTTCGTATTTATCTTATTGCGAGTAATGTTATAGGTTGCTTTATGATTTCTTTTAGTGGCTATCATACCTACCAGGCTTGCTTGCTAGTTTGATAGGTTGTTTTTTTAAAATTTTCTTTGCTATCTAGTTGTACCTTGAGATCTTACTAGCTTGTTCTTTATCTTGCTTAGTTGCCATCTTGTTAGAAGTTGATTATTATATAATTAGAATTTAGAAAGAGTTTGAAGTGAATTACTTAGTGTTAGTGTCTGATTCAACCTTTCTTCTTGGTCACTTAGATCTTACAGTTATATCAAACACGCACAGACTTATATTAGTCAGAGGGAAACAGACATATCGTTAGCGGATAGACTAACAATTAGTCTTACATTCAATCAAGCAATGAACTAATCAACTAATTTTATTCTCGACTAATTAATAATTAGTCGGCCGGATATAAACAAGTCTTAATACACAACAATCGGAGGTGTGTAATCATATTGTAAAAGTTAGATTTAGTAATTAAATAATAAAGATATATTGGGAGTAAAATAACTGTATTCCTCCAACAACTCTCCACAATAACATGTAAGAGAGATTTTAAACATAGTCATGTCATCCATCTCTGAAACGTGCATCAATCTGTATGTTACATGATTTTCAAATCGTGTCCAGGACAAAGTCCATCGCCGCCATCTTTTCAAGCATAGCTCGTTCGATTGAATTGTTCAATCAAATTGATGCATGATTGAGTTTAATTGATGAAACTTGGAGAAACCATTGCAGCGCAGCGCCTAGCCACTTGGAGAACCAAAACGGGATACAACGAAGTGAACGAAACAAAAAACGGAGAACAGCCGCAGCAGCACCAACAGAACACACCAAGCCCAACCCAACAGCAGCCAAGTAACCTCGCACCACCACCACCATCTCCTCCTTCCCTCCAAGCAGCAGCAGCAGCAAGTCAGCAGCCGCCGTTGCGGGCGCCGGCGTGAAGCACCCGACCGCCGCCGCCCGTGAAAGCTACGGGGCCCGTGACAGCCTGCCACCGTGGCCCACCTCGGGGCAGTTGCAGCAGTGTGTCCAGCCGGACGGGAGCGGCAGCGGCAGCAGCTGCAGCTGCAGGTCTGACCGGTCCCATCCCCATCGCCACGCCCGCGCCCCCGCGCGCGCCGCGGAAGCAAAGGTGAGAGCTCCCCGTCCGCGTCTCAATCACTCTCGCCTCGATCCGCTCCCACTCGCGGCGCGGGCGCACCCGGCAATGGCGGTCCAGCGGCCAATGACGGTGCCGCGGTGCTCCCGCCAGTTCTGTGCCTCGTGATTCGGGTTCCGTGGAGCTCGAATTCGGGGGACAGAAATCTAGAGTTCGTCGGAATTTGGGGGGACGCGGATTTTGGATCAGAGGGGGCGAGCTGGGAATTGGGGAGTTGAAGCTCTGCAGCCTTTCGCTTGCAATGGGGTTGGTGTTTAGGTGCAGTGTGTGGCGCCAGTTCATCTTTAGGATGTGTCGTTGCTCTCTGCGTGAGGACGAGATTAGGAGTTTGAATTCCGTGCGAAACCCTAGCTCGCGTTGTCTCCTCGATTGTGGTGCCGTAAATCGGATCAGCGAGCTTACCTTCGTCTGAATTTCAAAAATGGTTTTTACTTTTTGAACAGTGCTGTCTAAAGTTTGGTCAAACGGTTGCAATTTGGGCTCTCTGTTCTGTGGATATTTGGAGTTTTTATTAGATGTTTGATTGATTCATTAGTTACAGGCTTATCTGAGCTTGATTCTGGGCAGAGGCTGCCACAGGATTTTGGTTGGTTGATTCTGTATTAGAATGTTCTGGGTTACACTATAGGTATGTCCGTTTACTCGAGGAAAACTTGCTTACTCATTTGAAATTCTGTGCACTTGTGAACAAAGGCACATTCTTATCAAGACTTGTTTGTGGTTTCAGATTTTGTTTTGTGCTATGCAGTTGTGAACCTCATTTGATATCATCCCTTCTTCCACTGATGTGCTGTCCAATTGTGCTTTACGATTACTTCGGTAGTTGCTGTTCTATTTGTTCATACTTGAGACCTGGGAGTAGCATTTTTATGGACCAGAGGAGCTCGTTTGTTTTTTTTTTTTTGGTTTTGCATATGGTTTAACCTTTGTCCATGAATGCGCTTTGTATTAGTTTCACATCTCATAGTTTCACTTTTCTATCTTTTTTTTTGTTTGAATCTCTTATTCTATAATGAAGTTTCTTTGTTGATCACATTTTGTTGAAAACTGTTCTGTCCATGAAGTGAAATTCCATATTTTGTGGAAAGCATGTACTCATTTGGCTGTTCAAACTGATCGTTTTCAAAATGTGTCATCCGTTATGCTTTATTTGATCTCCAAGCATGCAATGCATTGTGTTGATTACATTTATTGGTTTATTAGGTGTTTTGAATCTTGCTTGTGGCCATTGGCAACCAACGATTTCAATATGTTACACAATTTTCTAAGCACCTTTAGATGTTGGCAACTAGGACTATTCAATAATGATCTTGTACATATTGCTAGAGTTGTGGAGGATGGATCTGCGTGGTTATTAGCTACCTATGTTTTTAAGGCGTCACCAAGTCATCCAGGCGCTCGGTGATGCCATGGCATGGCATGGAGCAGAGAGAAGAAAAGAGGAAAGGATGGGGAACGGTCGGCCAGGCCCAAAGGCTGTCGCCATGGCCATCCCTGTTGGCTTTTGACCTGGTCAGGCGAGTCGGCCAGGGTGGATATGACTGGGAGTCTGGGAGGTAGGTTAGGGACGGCGATAATGGGCTGGGCCAAGTCTCTTCCCTTCTTTCCTTTTTCTTTCTTTTATGTTTTCTTTTCTTTTCCCTTCCCTGCTCTGTTTTCTTATTTCTTTGGTATGGTACCACCTTGCCTTGCCTAGGCAATTGGAAGGGGGCAGGGCGCCACACCTCGCCTCACCACCTTAAAAACATCTTGCCTCACCTCACTTGCACAAGCAACAAGGAGATCGTCATTCTAGGAGAGCAAAGAAAAGCAAGGCTTTAGGAAAGAAACCAAGCAAGTAACTTGTTCGGTATAGGAATCGAGATATGCTCGGTATAGAAATCGGGATATGCTCGCCTATCAACCAAACAAGTTACTTGCTTCAAATTTTCACATGGCAAGGCTACACAGTGCCGAGGAAAGAAAAAAGCTGCCCCTATATATTAGGAAACCTTGGGAAAAAAAAGCACTCACCTAAGCGCGTTTAAGCACGGAGCGGAGCTCTTCCACCTCACTTCGGGGGCTAGGCGCTCCCTAGGCGGCCGCTGTTGATGGAAGCGGGCGCAGGTGCCTGACGCCGAGGGAGGTGGACAGCGGACGGGCGTGGAACGTAGATCTGGCACGGCGGCTGTGGGAGATAGGAGGCGGCGTCAAGGCTGCGGCTATTGAGGGAGAGAGGATGGCGGCAGCGGCGGCTGAGGGAGAGGAGGTGTCGGCCGAGATAGGAGGGCGCCTGAGTGGTGTCAAAAGAGAGGGAGGCTGTGACTGGTGTTGGGAATGGGAAAAAGGGAGTGGCTGAGAAGAAGTGGGCCTTCTGGTGCCCTAATGGGCTAGATGGGCCACTAAACTGAAGCTATAGTAGGCTTTTCTCTTTTTTTTCTTTACTTTTTCCATTATATCAGTGGTTAGATATGTCACTAAATCAGATTTGATGCATAATTACTGCAGCACCTAGAGATGCTTATGCAGCGCCTAGTCACACTAAATCTCTAGGCGGTTAAAGCTTAATTTTTCCTGGTAGGAAACAAAGTTCCCTGTCATAACATTACATATATGAACATGTTTCCAGCTTGCCAGCAGTTGGACTTATCAAATGCTTGTGCTGTATTTTGTGGCTTTGGAGTTTGGATCGAGTCCTAGAAACAGCCTCTTGCAGAAATACAGGGGAAGGCTGTGTACAAAACCTAAAGTGGTCGGACCCTTCCCTGGACCTGCGCAAGTGGGAGCTACATGCGCCGGGCTACCTTTTTTTGTAGTTTGGATTCATTAATTATAATTAATAAGCTAAGCCATTTTTTGCTTCTACTAGACCACTGTTACGTATGCGATTACATATATGATTAATTTTTATATTTGGTCTTGTAGTGAATATTCTCTATTTGTTTTCTATATTTGCATTTGTGCAAGCTATGCGAGTTGTATCATTATCGCATCTTTGAATTCTGGAATAGTTTTTGGATAGGGGATGGAGTAATCACATCCCTCGATTTTTTGAATCATAGGCTAGGATTAGTCCTCCCCCTATACCTATCTTATTCCATACTCTATAAAACATCCTTGTTTTGTTAGTTGTAGATATTGATTCAGTATTTGGTTGGGTAAGCCATATTGCTACTGGCGTCTTGTATTTCCATGCTTTTGCTGTTACTTTTCACTGGCTACATCTTTTAATCATATATTTGTTCATTGCAGTGTTTTTCCAGGATTGGCAGTATAATATTAAAGGTCGGATTACTGGGACCCAGATTTTATGTGACGTTCATACGGAGTTTTACCTTGCATTCAGTTGTATTTATATGGAATATCCTTTCTGAGAAATGCCGTCCTCTACGCCACCGTCAGTGCAACCAGCACCAAGTCTGCAACCATTACCATCATCTGCAGTAGGAAAGAGTACTCGTATTGATCTTCGTGGGATCAAGTCAAACATTGTTAAAAGGGTTGGCCCAGACCGAGGCAAGAAGTACTTTCAGCACCTTGAGAAATTCATATCATCAAGATTGAGTAAGGATGAATTCGATAAACTGTGTCTTGGGGCACTTGGCCGTGAAAACCGCGCATTACATAACTACCTCATCCGTTGTATCCTGCATAATGCCAGTCTAGCATGTGGACCACCTGTAATCAATGACCCTAAGCATGTCAGAGATGCCCCCAGTTCGGGCCATTCACTTAGTCATGCTGTCCGAGATAATGGTGTTGCATTGAACCAGAATCTCAAAGAGAACACACCATTAAGTAGAAGGGAAAATGCACTGACCAGGAAGTCATCACTGAATCATGGTGACACTATAATTCGTGAGAATGGTGTTGCTTATTTTGTTCATAGCAATGGGCCTTCTGCTCTGCCTTATAGAGAAAAACGAGGACAAGATAGTTTATATCATTCACAAGGGCCAGTGCATGCTCCACTTGGCATTCAATTACATCGTACTTATTTTGGGAGGTCCCAGAAGCCTTTATCCGTTGCTTCTGCCACTGAAAATGCTACTGCTGATACTTGCATTGAACTTGGTGAACTATGTGATACTTTATCAGTGAAAAAGAGGATGGAAAAAATGGCAGAAGCTGAAGGGTTGGACGGGGTCTCAATGGAGTGTGCCCATTTGTTGAATAATGGACTAGATGTCTTCTTGAAGCAGCTGATTGGGCCATGTGTTGAGCTAGTTAGAGCAAGATGCCAACATGGCAGATTAAAACATGCAGCATTGAAGCAGCAGCTCTGCCGAAAACTAATAAATGGTGTTTCCTTGCAAAATCATATTGCTGGGCAGGGTGGTAACATACCTTCTGAGGCCAACTCCATCTCAATGCAAGACTTAAAGGCAGCGATGGAATTGAACCTTCGTTTGCTAGGGGTCAATGCATCGCTGCTACATGAAAAGATAAATTCATATGACTAATTGGATGGAGTGAATTTGAATACTCTTGCTCCAAAGATGGCACCACCTTGATGATGTGGCTTGCTTTGTGGTTGCTGTTAGTCAGGCCATCTTATTGATCGGTGGCCAAAAAGGCAGATGGATCTCCTTCGGTGCTGTATTTTAGGAGTCATTCATTTGCCGCACTGAAGCACCATTGTGGAGGAAAAAGTTCTCCAGTGAGAACTGTGGTGCTGGACTCCAAACAAGTTGAGTCATAGACCAGATTCGATCTGTAAGTTTATGGCACTAATATGTGCTTGTGCATTTAACTTTTACATTTGCAGCATAGATATAGGAGTTTAGTGATTTATTTTCACTCAGTTTTGTTTGTCACTAGTAATAGTCTAATAGACTATCTATCAGGAATACAGTGCAAACACTTAGTGTTGATGTATGAGTATATTTTCATCAGCTCGTGGAAACAAGGACTAAACTAACAGTAGTGATGTCATATTTAAGGTACTGTAGCCGTTTCTGAAGATAGACAACTAAAAGCTGTTTTGTCAGATGCTTCTTTCCATGTAAATTGGTCCTTTGGCTATCCAGAATGTATTTGAAATTTTGGTCAACAAAAAAGAGAATGCTTTGGAAACATTTCATGTTGATGTATTGAGTACATTTTAACCAGAACTGGTGGAAACAACTACTCCCTCTGGTTCCATAATTCTTCATGTTTTGGACAACGACATGGTCTCCAAAATACTGCTTTGGCTTCTATTTTTTCTTAAATTTTTATTTAAAAGTTACATATTTTATGAAAGTATTTTTTTAAGACAATATCATATAATTTTCACATTTTCAAACTTAACAATTTTAAAGTTATTTGTAATATATACTAGTATTTCCAATGTTTGACTGAAATCTTGTCCAAAACGTCAAGAATTATGAAACCAGGGGTAGTAATAAATTTACTGTAACCCAAGTATTAGGTTTAATAGTTTGTTCCCATTTTCACATCGTGGTATTTAGGCTCTGTTGTTGCTGTGCTGTGCTGTGCTGTGGAATTTTTTCTGTTACAGGAATAGTTTCCATTTCTAATTTGATTTCTGTTGTAATAGATCCTAAAAGATGCTCTCAAATAAAAACTACTACTAAAATAGGAAATAAATAAGCACTTTTGAAAAGCGACCACAATACCAAACAGTCTTATTCTAATGAGTCAACTTCTATGTAGCATCTGCTATCAAATATTACTTCTTTTGAGTGCTATATGTTGCTTAATTTATTGCTGCCACAAGAGTCAAGACTGTCAATCCTCACTATATCTGGGCATTGGGCTGTGCCTTTTTGGGCCAGCACGCGGCCCGGTGTTTTTAGCCCGGGCCCGGGCACGGCACGGTCTGGTGAGCAACGGGCCCGTGCCGGCACGGCCCGGTCAGGTAGGCCGTGCCTGGACC